>WOXC01006656.1:0-207655 GCA_011680675.1 Gymnobelideus leadbeateri | reverse complement strand
ACATCTTATCAGATAATGAAGATTTCCTGTCCAAACCAAATCCTTTTGACTCTGCACATAGTAGAATAACTACATACTACTTATGGAGCCAAAACTTTAATTTGGAGCTAGATGTGGTGGGAATTGTAACTATGAAACTTAAAAAAAAGCAAATAAAAAACATAAAACCTTGGCCCACAGCTTAAAATGAAGCCTTAAGCTGCATATGGCTGTGAACTAATCAATTTTTCACTTAGTGAGTATCCTGAGGAATTGCCCAAGTGAACCCATCACTATAGGCTCTCTTCTCTAGGAGCCTTTATTCAGCATGCCTTGACAGTGTCCTTTTCCTTCTAAAAGGGTATGTTAAGAGCTATATAATTTCTCTTTTCATCACAACCCCTTCTGTGTGTCATTGTTTTCAGAATCCTAGGAGTACAGTTCATCTTGTAAAGTAAGCACTTTGGTGATGTGATGAAGGCATCTAATGATCTAAGAAGATTAATGGGGGTTGGGGAGGTGGTTAAATGTATTGACTAGAGGACATAATTATCATTAGAGAGTTGTCCTCATAAAGGTTACCTGTCATCCCTCCCACTTTAGTTTTCTCATTTAAAGCCAGACTTCCAACCCACCATACTGCCCTTGTACCAAATCATACTATATCCCATGTCCCCAGGGGGATAGAGTTCAGCTCTTCCACTGAAATTGTGATTTTGCCAACCACAGTTCTTGGAAAACCGTCCTTGCATTGTTGGCATCATCAGAAAAGTATCTTTAAATTATTTGACTCTTAAGAATCGCTGGCTCTTCATGGACAAGTGTGTTTTTTTTTGGGGGGGGGGCGATTAAAAAATAATCTAACTAGTTTCAGGTTTTCAAGTTAAACTATTGCAAAGTATACTGTTTCCATAGTAGCCGCAGCTTTATTTGAATATTATGACTTCTAAGTATTATAAGAAATACTTATGCTAAAAGTCAGGCAGGTTAATGAATGTTTCTGAATGATTCCACTTAATTTCATTTTTATTTTGCTTAAAATAAAGCCACTATTAATGTCTCATTTAAAACATGTAAAGTGATTCTATATCAATATAAATAAAATTATCTGCTGCAAAAAGATACTTGAAAACCTAAAAAAAAAAAAGGAAGTTAAAAGGTACACACTGGAAGTTTTCTATTGTGATAGAATCACAACTGTGTAATGGAAATGCAAATTTAAAGATCTTCCCTGCCCCTAGCTTAAGTGCACTTGGAGCCTGTGGTGGGAGGCTTGTTTTTCAGGAAAGCCCACACCTTGATACTTTGTGATTGGGCAGTGGGTCCAAGAGGTGGTTACATTCTCTGAGCCAGGAGAAGGCTATGTAAACCCTGAGGAGAGGCTTTGCTTTGGGGCTCACTTTGAGAAGTGTTGTGTGATTTGACCAGATGAGACTCTGGGAAGCCGTTGTTGAGAGCCCCAGGCTTTGAAAACCCAGATGCTGATGCTTCCCTCTCTGGTTAACTGTGATTTTGGTATTGATACTTGGCGGACAGTTTGGAAGCTTGTCTGTTTGATCTGTCTGTATACTCTGAAGTTCGGGGTACTAACCTTTTCCCCCTGAGCTAGGTAATATATGTTTGTCTGATTAAAGTAAGCTCGTTAACTGATTTTGAGTTGCTTTCCTTTACAAAAGCAGATCTAAGAACCTATATTGGCAGCTACCCTGGGGATGTTGGGGTGCTTGCTGCTACAGTACTCTTTCTTCTAGTATAGGACCTCATCATTACCTCCCCTGGACTATCACATTAACTTTAGTTTTTGAAATGAGGAAACTTGGATTCACAAAATTGTCAAAGATTTGATTAGTATGTCAGTGCCAACACTTAAATTGAAATCTTCTGACTCCCAAGACCAGTTGTAAGGAATTGAGATCCCAAGGTCAGCTCACTGAAAAAAACAATAGGCTAAATCTCAGGTATTGCATGGATGGGGGGATTTTCCTAAACAAAAGTTTCTAGGCTTTGGCTGTTTGTTACTTGTTGAAATCATCTTGTCTTTTCCGGTTTGACAAGAATGGGGAGACCTGTTTCTGAAATCACAGAGAAGAAATAAAAATACACTGTTGTGAAACCTTGAACAACTCTATTTCTTCTTCCCCTTTCAGGTTTGAGCAGCACAACTGTCCCCAAAGATTGGCCTGGATTTAGCATCTGATGCTGGAAAAATGGCTAGAATGGGCCCTGGTAAGGTTCTTCTTTACAACTCAGATTAGCCCCTGAAGTAGAGATTGAGGAAGAGGTGAAAGTAGTGGAATCCTTCAGTTTTCTATTGTGGGTGATTTATTTTCATCTGAGATTTGCAAAGTTTCCATAACAGTGCCTCATTGAATGGAGCTTCTCAGAGCCTGACTGAGTGTGGAACATGACTGAATTCAAGGATGGATATAAAAGAGAAGATAGACAAAAGGTCATATTCTTCATAAAGTTAAACTACACTTTGTTATTGATTATATATGGTAATGGGAGACTATGTAAATAATTGAAATCCAGAAATAATTTTAAAACCTCATTGTAATATTATGGCTTAGGATTCGGTTTACCATAGGCATACATGTGCATGCATTTGTATAAGTGAAAGAATATTAACCATATCAAGAGTACAAATAGGGTTTTTTAAATCTAATTATGAGAATAATTTTTTCTTCCCTTTAGAAACAGTTTACATAGTAAATCGGTCAAAACACATAACTCTCCTAATTTTTCACCGCTTTTCAGCTATTACTGACAGTGGCTTGCTAGCCTCTCACATTTTGCCATTCTCCTTTTTGTTTTGGTTTGGTTTTTGGAGGGGAAGGACAGGGCAATTGGGGTTAAGTGACTTGCTCAAGGTCATGTGGCTAGTAAGTGTCTGAGGCTGGATTTGAACTCCTGAATCCAGGGCTGGTACTCTGTGTACTGGGCCACCTAGGTGCCCCCATTTAGCCTTTCTTTAAGCATTGGAGGATGCAGTTTAGGCCAAGTGACTTAAATCCAACAAAGATGACTAAGTGCTCTCTTATTATCATCTTACTTACTTTGGATATCACCTCCCTGTATCAGCTCTCTGTCAGCTATTGTTCTGTCATTTCCAGTCAATAGACCATTCTATTGGACAGAGAAAACAAAAGCAAAGTAAACATTGAGTCACTCAAAGTTCTCTCTTTGGTTATTTATGCTCCCTCCACTCCAAGTAGCAGTCCTATCTCTTCTTGAAATCCCTTTTTGGTGTCCATAGATGCCTTTATCAGCCTCAGCTCATTCTGGACTTTAGTATTTCTGACACTATTTTTATAGGACTGGGCCACTCTTTTATTCATCTTCTTTTACATGCCTGTGTTTCCACCTGCTATTTATTTTATTTCTTTTTAATATAAGTTGGTTGGTCGGTTCCTTGAGCAGCTGCAGCTTACTCTTCGGATAATTCCATTTTTCTTCTTCATTAGAATTGTTTCCCTTGGTCTTCAGAGTTTTTCATTCTTCCTGGGCTACCTTTCCCTGTAGAATGGAGTCCTGCTCATCCTTTCTCTGAAGTTTTCCTGAGACCTAGGTAACATGAAAACTACACTCAACGTTTCTTCCCTTCAATCATAACCTCTGGAAAGGAGTGGTTACTTCCTCCAAGGATCCCACCATTTCCACCCCAACTCCTCCAGCGCCTCCCAGTTAGTGAGAATTAGATCCAGTATAGAATTTCCTCTTTTTGAGGGAGAATAAAATTATTATTATCACATTGAAAATATTATTAATGCAGATCAGGATGTTATTAGCTATTCTTCTTTTGGCAGAGAGTTCCAAAAAGTATATAGATCACTTCTCCATGCCAGGTCTCTGATCTATTTCCTGAACTTATTCTGTTCAGATAGGTCTATGGCATACAAAATTGCTTATATGTCTTCTTCCATTGTCCAGATGTTCTCCACTATTTTTACCCACTCACATTCCTGTATTTCTTCACATGAGAATAACTTATTAATATATCAGTCTCAGTGATGCCTTAAGCCAGATTTGCTACTTTAAAAACTAGTTCCTCTTGCTTCTTGCTTAAACTTTGAGTATTAATAGGTAGTTGAGAGCATTGAGTTCACTACTGGATACTCTCAGTGATTTTATCTCCTACAATTTCTGAGTGTCTCATCTCCTATTCTTTCCATGGTATCTAGCTTTGAAAATTGCATAAAGCGGGGACTCAATTTGAGAAGTGTTGTGTGATTTGACCAGATGAGACTCTGGGCAGCCCTTGAGAGCCCCCCGGCTTTGAAAACCCAGATGTTGATGCTTCCCTCCCTGGTAACTGTGATTTGTTATGGATGTAATGGTTGGACAGTTTGGAAGCCTGTCTGCTTGATTGGTTTCTCTGTCTTATAACTTCTGTCTGTATACTCTGAAGTTCGGGGTGCTGACCTTTTTCCCCTGAACTAGATAACAATATATGTTTGATTGATTAAAGTAAACTTGTTAAACCAAAAAAAAATTTGCCTAAAGCTAGGCAATTTTCTCCCTTTCCAGTCCTTTTTTAGTTTGAAGTCCTTGTGATTAAGTTTGCATATGCCCAACTAAGTGTTCATTCTTTTCTGCTTTTATTAAATTTAGTCCAAGCATCTCTCATCATTGGGTTTAAGTCATGGTACAGAAATCCAAATCCCATTTTAGCGAACTGTTTACTTCCCAAATTACTTTTTTCTTTTGTACTGTTTGCTATCAGTTAACTACAGTGAGAAAAAAAAAACCTGTACCTATATAATCTTTAATCTCTTGTTCAAAATCTCATAATCTTTGGCAATACTTTTTGGACTCTTTCTGGCAATATTATTGCTGCCTATATGAATTGCTAGAACTGTGTTTCGCACTTCCATTTTGATAAATCTTAGATACATGCCACTGGAAGACGAGACTTCTCTTTTATTGTTAGCATGTCAGCAAATAACTGCCTCAGCGTCCCTAAGCAGGCATCATCAGTTCCACTCTTCATTTCTTCCTCTGACTCCTATTGGAGGATTTCTCCTGATAGCTTCAGTGGTTCTGCTGTGATTCCTTGGACAAGCAGCTGCCTGTCTTCTTCAGAACTTCCTTCTCTTCAGGGTGAACCTTAAGTCTGTTATTTAGCTGTAAGTATACAGCTGCCTTTTTCCTTCTCTTCCTATGATGTAGGAGGAGGGTCCTGGGTGGGGGGAGTGCAGCACTGCGGACCCGGGTGGCTGGTAAAGGACAAGGCAGGGGCTGAGGAAGGAAGCAGGGAGAACCTGCTACAACAGCAAAGGGCAGCTAGCAATTGGCCTGGGCTGGAGGCGAGTGATTTCACCAGTAGCAAAGAGGGGCCGACTTACATCTGCTCCTGCCTAATTAACTCTGCTGATTGGTGTCACATGAGAGATTTGTCTGAAGAACTGGATAGACTTCTTTACCACAAGCAGTTGTTCTTTGAGTTTCACTGCATCTGGTCTTGCTTTCCTGATTAAAAATGTTTCTAACTTGAATCCAGTCTTTCCATTTGGAGGAGGAGTAGGAGGAGGGGGAGGAGAAGGAGGAGGAGGAGGAGGAGGAGGAGGAGAATTTTCACACTGCTTGTTCATGACCTTCCAAATCTCTGAGTGAAGAGGGTAGGGTGATAAGGAGGGGGGGAGGGTAAGTGGTTCTGCCAGGGATACATCCCTGGCATCCAGTCCGGAAGGAATTCACCAGGCTCAAGCAAACTTTCAAGTCGAAATTGTAAAGTTTATTGTTACGCTGTAGAGAACAGCGGGCGAGGATTCTTAGGGAACCTGCAAACTGGCAGAGGCCACAGGCATAGTTTTAAGGTGTCAATTATGCTAACTAGGTGAGTAAGGGTGGGATCAGGGAGGAGTTAAGGAGTGGTCAGTGCTCAAAGGACCATACACTTTTAATATCAACTGTGCAGGTGTATTGCCCATGATTCACTGGGAAATAGCTCAAGCAGGGCTAGCTGGAGGTGTGGTTCTAGGCCTGACACTTCACTAAAGAGTGCCCAGTCTGCCTCCCACCAAGGTCATCAGAGACAGTGTGGCTATATAATTAATTAAGGAGTTACCCTATAGATAAGGTATTGAAGAATTTATGGTGGGGCTGGCCACTCTAACTAAGGGAGATAACATTTACATAACTTATTGTTTCAAGCAGAGATAAACAGGTCATGAGTTATTGCTGGGCAGAGTGCTGGAAGGGGGAAGGGGCAGAGTCAATGCTCTGAGGCTGGGGAGGGGTGGAAATGTGATCTTACAGACTGCTTTTACAAATTGATTTTACAGACATAGATCCCAAAGCACCCCATTTACAAACTGATGTTACAGATTGATACTACAAACATATGTACAACACAAGGACCCCATCATGAGGAGAGATGTTTGTGAGATGTTGCTTCTCAGTGTTTGAAATCCTGTCAGTCTTTTGGTGGTAAATGATACACACATTTGCGAGTATTGTTAAAAATATAAGAACCTCTATGGGTAACTCTTGGCTGGAAAAAAGCATTTGTCAACCATGTTAAAACTTGCAAACCCTCTTTACACAGAGTGGATTCTTAAAGCGATACAGAAAGTCAAAAAACAAAAGCAGAGCCCTTCTGAGGAAAGAATCTGCCATGCAGTATTGGCTTCCCATGGACTGGATAAGAAGACTTCCTGAGCAGCTAGAACTGAGTGCTCAGGATGGGTTCATTCTCAAAGTCACCAACAAAGGCCTTGCTTCCTACAAGGACCCAGACAATCCTGGATGTTTCTCATCCCTTACGCCAGGCACTTTTCCTAAATCTGCCAATGGGTCTAGGGGGTCATGCAATGATCTCTGAAATGTTGATTGGAATAAACTCTTAAGGAGAGCAATTGAAGGGCTTCAAGAACCGAATGGCTCCTACCTGAAGAACATAGTAAAATATCTTAGGAGTCAAAGCTACTTAACAAGCACCAGCAGCAATGATGCCATTGAGCAGCGATTACGACTGGGGGCCAAGCATGCTGTGAATAACGGGAGGTTACTGAAAGATGGCCCTCAGTATAGGGTAAATATTGGTAGTCTAGAAGGGAGTGAAGCTCCAAAATACTCCAATACTTTTCCATCGTCACTTCCTCCTGTCAGCCTTCTACAGAATGAGAAAGGCCAGGTAAGTGTAGAAAGAATGATAAAAGCAGCTATTTGTTTCATTTTAACTGGGAAAAAGAAAATGATGAGTTTGATGATCCATAGGTTCTTTGTCGTTTTTTGATAGTTCTTTGTTTGATGATTCATTGAATTTTCTTTTTTGATAGTTTTTTTCTATTCTAAAAGTTGTTGCTTGATAAAATTAAACTGAATTGGTTGAATTATATTTTAAATAACTTAGAGGAAGATTTCACATGATTTAGTGTGTACATTTGTGGTGGGGTTCTTGTATGTTTTGTTTTTTTTAACTATAAGGAATGAGCTAATATCATACTGCTAGGAGGCATTCTGAGAGATCACTAAGTTCACTCTTCTGTTTCAGGGTGGACAGCATTCTAAACATCCAAGGGGGATCATTTTCTTCTTTTTCTTTTATAGTTGCCAGAGGAGATTCTGTACAATTTATATTCTAGGATTCACTAAGTAGTTAAAAAAAATCTTACCTAAAATCTTTTGCCTCCATTTGTGATTCTATTTCTCCTTTTCTCATGGAACAAATTGCAAGATGTTTACTGTCAATCATGTATCTTTACACATGCTTAAAGACTGTGAAGGTTTTTTTAATCATCAGCTGCCATAGACCCTGGTCTGTTTCCAAGGAAACCCCAAATCCTGAGTCTGGCTCTCATGCTAGAGAGATTCTGAGAAGGCTCCTATTTTTAGGCCTGAGCCAACATAACAGGTGAGTGTCTCCATTAATTTCTTCTCAACAGTCAGTTGGGCACACAATGAAATGTGTAGGAGGTGTCAAAGAGCAGAAGGGATGCACCTGTATACATAAACACTCATGCCTTTACAGACAGAGAGACTGGCAGAGCCCTACAGAGATTCTTTGAAAAGGCAACAGCAGCCCAGGATGGATAAGAGATCATTTAAGGTCGCTGTGGCTACAAGACCTGAGGCAGTAGAAAGAATAAGCTTTCCATTCCCCATGCCACTCAAATACAGTGAACACGACCTAGGTCAATGGGCCAAAGCCTGTCGTTTGCCCACCTATGTGACTGAACTCTTCAGTTATCCAAATTTGTCTCTGAATATTGAGGCATCCCATGAGAAACACCAAAGATGCTCTAGGGATTGATTACAAAACACCTTTCCTGTTCCTCATTTAAACATCATAGACCCCTGGGTAGTAAGGAGGCATTACGATATCCATGGTCCAGAAAAAAGAATGACAGCTTAAAGAGGGGTAATGACCTGGAATGGGGGTGGGACTAGGACAGAAATGGAAGACTCAGACCTATACACACTCTCCTGACTTGCAGAAACCATTGTTGGAGCCTTCATGCACTCAGCTTGGGGATTCCATCTCACATGGCCTCCTTCCCAAGGCCCTGAGCTGAGAGGTTCTCTTAGTAAGTAAGCCCATACTATCATGCCCCATGATATCACATAGCTTCAGATCAACCCCATAAGATAATGTCCAAAAATCATATGACGTCACAAGGAAATTTGGTGATGTGTGATGGCATGCTAGAACATGGCAATATCGTGTGACCTGTGATGACTTGCGATCACATGTTGACATCATGTGACATGAGATGACATGCCTGAACATGAGGAAACATGTGGAAACACACGAAGATAACGTGATACTTGAGAACGTGTGGCATCATACGATAATGTACAAAAATCCTGTGATATGTGCTAACATGCGAGACAGTGTGATGTCACACGAAACTCTTGTGAAATGCTACTGCATCCCACAACATGCTATCACATGCCAATATGATGTGACATGCAATGTCATGCGATGACACAGGATATCATGCTAAATTATGTGACAATTGATGACATGCTTCCCCATGAGAGAGCACATGGTAAAATCATGTCACATGGTTTGTGACATTCGAGAACATGTTAAAACATATGAGAACAATCTTGTGAATGCAAGCCCAAGGTTATATACCTTCTCAAGCAGAAGCCCCAATGCCCAACTGGCATTCACTCTCATTAGTAGGGAGACCAGCTCACAATCCAAGTGTGAGAATCTCTCTCAGAAATAACAAAAAAAAACTGAAACATGTGGGAGTCCAATGCAAGGCCAGGGAAACAGTTTTCCCTTTATTTGGCATATCTTGTGCTGAGGTGGCACTGTCTCCATTGCTCTATGTCCCAGATACCTATAAAGTCAAGTGACTTCTGAACTTAGGCCCAGTGGATGCTGAATTTGCTCTAGGTTTGATTTTTCAAAAAAGGGGAAACTTCCCTGCAAGTTATCCCTCACAGCAGTTAGAATTCAATTTCCTGCTCCTTGGAACACATAACTGCTGGCTTTAAGGGAAGAAATGATGAAAATTTATATTACCAACCTCCTTGTCCCCTTTTCACAGACTTTCAGGTTAAATTCACACACACAAGCACGCAAACACACAGACACACACACACAGACACACAAACACATATGCACACACAGATACATACACAATACATATATAATTATATTTTAGATATATTATGCATTTTATATGTGTTTATATATGGACATACATATATATGTGTGTATTTATAAGTGCGTATATGTACATACATATTCAGATGTGGTCAGAGTATGAATCAGTTTCAGTCATCACTTTTCTCCATTCCAAATGACAGTCTATAGGGAAGCAGAAAATAAGTGGTATAGAATAAAAAAAAAAAGAAAAATGAAACCAGGAACAAGATCTCCTGGAGAATATGGCTTGTGTGAATTTTGAGTCACAAATAACATGGATTCTAGTCCCTTCTGTGCGATTTAGTAGATGTAGGACCATGATAAGTCCGCTAACCTCTCAGAACTTTAGTTTGCTCACGTATATTATAGGAGTGATAGCGTCTCTAAGGAATCTTAGCAGCTGGCTGGAGGGACCCCAGATCATCAGTTGCTGTGGTGGTTCCAGAATTATCAACACAGAAATGCCTGGGACAAAGTGAGAGGTTATTGCCCAATGGACTTTGGGACCAGTATTTGGGGAACGCGTCAGCTTCCTCCCCTAGGGGCTAGAAGCCACTGAGGAGACACACCGTTTTGCAGTTTCCAGTGGCAGCTCCTGCTCCTGGCCTGGGAACTGTAGGGAGATCCAGCAATCAGTCTTGGGGGTTAATTGCTCTTGCTTTAACATCCATGGATCTGGATTGTGATCTGGTGGGGAGGTCTGGGGTGGGTATCCAGCCTGCCAGAAAGCCGTGAAGACCCCAACATTCCTGACGAAAGCTCCCCTGTCTGGTGGCATAGCCCTACTGTGGCAACAAGCCCAAAAGTCATGTAATTAAGTGGCAACTTGCCTAAGCAAAGGAAAAAAAAGTAAACAGAAATATTCAACATTACACGCCTATTTGGGGGACAAAGTGGATCGAAGCATGGAACATGAGGAAGACTGGGAGGTCAGAACTTGTGCACCAAAAACCCCAAATGAAAATACAAGTGGGTTACAGCCCATAGAGGACCTTAAAAAAGATTTTAAGAACATAATAGGAGAAGTGGAGGAACAATTGGGAATATAAATGAGAAGGATGCAGGAAAAGTATGAAATGAGAGTCAACAGACTGACCGAGGATAATAACACCTTAACAATTAGACTAACTCAAAATAGACACAAAAATGGAATGAGGAGAAGAATGACTTAAAAAGCCGACTTTGCCAGAGGGAAAGACTATCTCAAAAGCTCATTGAGGAAACTGATTCCTTAAGAATTAGCCTGGAACAAATGGAAGCTAGTGACATTATGGGAAATCAAGATGTTCTCAAACAGGTCCAAGCAATTGAAAGAATAGTAGGTAATGTGAAATATATCATGGGAGAAAGAACTGACGTGGAAAATAGATGTAGGAGAGATAATTTAACAATTATTGGACTACCTGAAAGCCATGATCAAAGAAAGAACCTAGAAATCATCCTTCAAGAAATTCTCAAAGAAAATTGCCCTAATGTTTTAGACCCAGAGGGCAAAATAGTGGTTGAAAGAATCCACGGATCACCTTCTGAAAAAGATCCCCAAAAGACAACTCCTAGGAATATTAGAGCCAGGTTCCAGAATTTCCACATCAATGAGAAAATGCTACAAGCAGCCAGGAAGAAATAATTTCAATATTGTGCAAATGCAATCAGAATAGGTCATCACCTGGCAGCTTTTACACTGAGGGACTGAAGGGGATGGAATATGATATTCTGGAAGGCAAAGGACCTGGGATTAAAACCAAGAATCACCTACCCAGTAAAACTGAGTATCTTTTTTCAGGGGAAATTATGGTCATTCAGAGGAACAGAGGAGTTTCAAGCATTCTTGAGGAAAAAGCCAGAGTTTTATAGAAAATTTCACATTCAGACACAAGAAGCAAGAAATACTTGAGAAGGTATAGAGGGACAAGAAATCAAAAGGAACTTATCAAAGTTGAACTATTTATATTCCTACATGCAAAAATAATAATTGTGACTGATGAAACCTTTCTCAGTATGAAAATAATGGAAGAAGGATATATGGGCATATGAACACATATGTGAATGTGTATATATATGCTTACAGTTATACATGGATAGAGGGCACAGGTCGAATTTGGTGGGAAGGGAGGATACCTAAGGGGTGAAGTTGAGGTGAGAGAGGAATGTGGTGAGAGGAGATGGGGAGAGACAGGGTGGGGTAAACTATCTCATGTAGAAGAGGTAAGGGGAAGTAATTGCAAGAGAAAGGAAGAACAGGAAGTCAAAAAGGCAAAAGGATATTCTCATTGAATTTGGCTCAGGGTGAGAATGACATACATACTATATTGGATATCTCACCCTGCAGGAGAGTAAGGGGGACGGGGATGAAAGGTAGGGTGATGGAGGGGAGGGCATGCTTTGGCGAGGGGAAGTTGGAAGCACCCATTTTGAAGAGGGACAGGATCAAAGTAGGGAATGGACCAGGTTGGGGGTGGGATGGGTAGGGGGGGAGATATAGCCAGTATTTTACAATAAATCTAGTATGGTAATATTTTGCATAGCTATACATGTACAACATATACTGAATTGCTTATCTTCCCAGAGGGAGTGGGTGACAAGAGATGAAGGGAATAGATCTGGAATTCAATGTTTAAAATTAAAAGGTTCAAATATGCATAAGTACTAGCATTAATACTATTTTGCATGTAATTATGAGATGAGATACAGGGCATTGGGGCACAGAAATCCACCTTGCCATAATGGAAAATCGAAGGGGGTATGGGAGAAGATATGGGAGAGAGCATACTGGATGAGGGAATATCCTGTGGCAGTCCTATTCTGGGGTAGTGGGTAGGGGAAAAATGGGAAAAAATTGTGAGGCAAAATCTGGCGGAAATGAATGATGTAAAACAGAAGTTAATAAAAAAAATAAATTTGACTCGGATCTCTAAATATTTTAGAAATGGAGCCTTCTTCAGAAATACTGAAAGTAAAAATCGATTCATGGACAAATTTTCTAGAGGATGGAAAGGTTTCAATAAGGGCCCTAGGCAGGAGCCCCTCCCTTCAGACTCTGAGTCCCTCCAGAGGAATTATTCAGTGTCTCTGAAGTCTGCATCACCTGATTCTACTCATCAGTTGCCAGGGAGCCTGGTCTGTTTCCAAGGAAACCCCAAATCCTGAGTCTGGCTCTCATGCCAGATAGATTCTGAGAAGCCTCCTATTTTTAGGCCTCAGCTAACATAAGAGGTGAGTGTCTCCATTAATTTCTTCAGAACAGTCAGTTGGGCACACAATTAAATGTGTAGGAGGTGTCAGAGAGCAGAAGGGATGCACCTGTATACATAAACACTAATGCCTTTACAGACAGAGAGATTGGCAGAGCCCTACAGAGATTCTTTGAGAAGGCAACAGCAGCCCAGGATGGATAAGAGGTCATTTAAGGACGCTGTGACTACAAGACCTGAGGCAGTAGAAAGAACAAGCTTTCCATTGCCCAAGCCACTAAAATAAAATGAACACGCCCTAGCTAAATGGGTGAAAGCCAGTCATTTGCCCACCTATGTAACTGACCTCTTCAGTTATCCAAATTTGTCTCTGAACATTAAGGCATCCCATGAGAAACACCAAAGATGCTCTAGGGATGGATTACAAAACATGTGACAACCCCCAGAAATCATGTGATATACAATAACATGGTACGATCGTGTGACATGAGATGACATGCTTTAACATGAGAAACAAAAACCATGTGATATGTGAAAACAAAAAGAATCATACGAAAACGTACAAAAATGATGAGACATGAGATAAAATACAGTACCATGTGATGTCACCGGAAAAGCGTGTTAAATTCGGTGACATTGTATAACACTCTAATATCATGTAACATGTGATAACATAAGGTAACACACCAAACTCACGACAACCTGATGACATGCTTCTACATCAGAGAACATATGATCAGACACTAAAATTATGAGACATGTGATAATATTGGATGAAATTTTCCAAACAATCATATTGTGTTTTCACTTGTGATAACACACAGGAATCATATGACATGATATGTGATATGTGAAGACAAGTGAAAACACATGATAACATATGAATGACTTGTGACATGGGATGACATCTTATAACATGCCAGTATCTGGTGACATGCAACAACATGCAAAAATAATGTAACATGCTAACACAATGTGCCATACACTGAGATATGACCCCATGTTTAATTTGTGGGAGAAGCAACAACATATGATAACACGCTAATGTCATGGGATAACGTACTATGTCACACTATATTCACATAACATACCATAATGTATGATAACATGCTAAAATCATGTGATATGAGAGAACAGGACATAACATCCCATAACATATATGATAACACATGAAAATCAGGAAACATGAGATGACATATGATATCTTACGACAATCATTAGATACGATAACATATGACAATACCTGGAAATCGTGTGATATGGTATGACATGCTAAAATCATGTGACATACAAATAATATGATGCCATGTTTATACAGTGTGACATGTGATAATGTGGAATGTCATGCTAACATCATGTGATATGACACAACATGTGATAACCTATTGAAAACATATGGCCAGAAAAGACATGCAAAATCATATAATGACACGTGATAACAAGCAAAAATCACGGGAATTGCGATTACATATCATAACATCCCACAACATTCTACAATCATGTGAATATGATCAAATGCTACATCATGTTAACATCATTTTACTCACTATGACAAGCAAAAACGCATGACAACATGATAAAATTCCAAGACATGAGATAGCATGCTATAAAATTCGATAGCATGTAATAACACAATAAATTCATGTGACATGTGATAACATGACTATACAGATTATAACATAGGAAAATATTGTGACATGTGTTAACATACTGTTACATGATATAATTATGGGACATGAGATGACATACTATGACATGAGATAACCAGCAACAAGATAAGATAATTATGTGACATGCAAGAACAGAAGGAAATATACAATGACATGTGGACATCATGTGAAATGTAATAACATATGAAAATCATTTGACATGCAGGAACATGAGAAAATAAACAGTGACCTACATAAATCATGTGACATGCGGTAACATGCAATAACTTGTGATGACACACAAATATCATGTAAAATGTGATAGCATTCCATAACATGCGACAACATGCTAATATGATGACATGCTTTGACAAGTGGTAATATAAAATAATGTACAAATATCTAAATTACATTTTATCTTTATTTATACATATATTTACTTATTTAATAATATATTATTATATATTATATATATAATTTATTTAATAATATAAATAAAATATATTTATTTATTTAATACATTAAGTATCATCCCTTTCTATTACATTTGATGTGTGTCCTCTATCTGTGTATTATTAAGTGAGGGAACAGGACAAGCTTAACAGAAGAAGGTTGTGGTCCCAGTACCTGCAGGAGTGGCAGATGGCCAGATTGTTAGAATGCCTGTAGGGAAAAATGAAATTCTTATAACATTCAAGGTTCAGAGAAGTCCTATGTTTAGGAGGGATGGAACAGATATCCACTCAAACCTCTATATTTCCGTAGCTCAACCTGTCCTTGGTGGGACAACCAGTTCAGGGGCTATGTGAGACAATCAATGTCACGACCCCTTCTGGTATGCAGATTGACCAAAATATTTGAATGTGTGGGAAAGGCATCCACCAGATTAATACTTATGGCTATGGTGACCACTACATTCATATAAAAGTTAGAATTCCCAGAAGGTTGATGAGCAGACAACAAAGCCTAATGCTCAGCTATGCAGAGGATCAGACTGATATTGAAGGGATAGTAAATGGTGTCATAAACACAGCTACTGGCAAATCATTCACTGGAAACTAGACAGAGGAATTCACAGGAACACTGTCTGTTGGACTGCAAAATTCAGCAACAGTAAAATAATGTGACAAATTTCCCCTTAGAATAGGGTTACCAGCTGATGGACTTATCAATAAGATATGCCTTAACTCTAATCTAGACCCTGACATCTTATCAAATGACGCAGATTTCCTGTCCATGGAAGGCAACCCAAATCCTTTTGACTCTGCACATAGTAGAATAACTACTTACTACTTATGGAGCCAAAACTTTAATTTGGAGCTAGATGTGGTGGGAATTGTAACTATGAAACTTAAAAAGACAAATAAAAACATAAAACCTCGACCCACAGCTTAAAATGAAGCCTTAAGCTGCATATGGCTGTAAACTAATTAATTTTTCACTTAATAAGTATCCTGAGGAATTGCCCAAGTGAACCCATCCCTATAGGCTCTCTTCTCTAGGAGCCTTTATTCAGCATGCCTTGACAGTGTCCTTTTCCTTCTAAAAGGGTATGTTAAGAGCTATATAATTTCTCTCTTCATCACAACCCCTTCTGTGTGTCATTATTTTCAGAATCCTAGGAGTACAGTTCATCTTGTAAAGTAAGCACTTTGGTGATGTGATGAAGGCATCTAACGATCTAAGAAGATTAATGGGGGTTGGGGAGGTGGTTAAATGTATTGACTAGAGGACATAATTATCATTAGAGAGTTGTCCTCATAAAGGTTACCTGTCATCCCTCCCACTTTAGTTTTCTCATTTAAAGCCAGACTTCCAACCCACCATACTGCCCTTGTACCAAATCATACTATATCCCATGTCCCCAGGGGGATAGAGTTCAGCTCTTCCACTCAAACTGTGATTTTGCCAACCATGGTTCTTGGAAAACTGTCCTTGCATTGTTGGCATCATTAGTAAAGTATCTTTAAATTACTTGACTCTTAAGAATCGCTGGCTCTTCATGTATAAGTGGTTTTTTTTGGGGGGGGGGATTAAAAAATAATCTAACTAGTTTCAGGTTTTCAAGTTAAACTATTGCAAAGTATACTGTTTCCATAGTAGCCGCAGCTTTATTTGAATATTATGACTTCTAAGTATTATAAGAAATACTTATGCTAAAAGTCAGGCAGGTTAATGAAGAATGTTTCTGAATGATTCCACTTAATTTCACTTTTATTTTGCTTAAAATAAAGCCACTATTAATGTCTCATTTAAAACATGTAAAGTGATTCTATATCAATATAAATAAGATTATCTGCTGCAAAAAGATACTTGAAAACCTGAAAAAAAAAGGAAGATAAAAGGTACACACTGGAAGTTTTCTATGGTGATAGAATCACAACTGTGTAATGGAAATGCAAATTTAAAGATCTTCCCTGCCCCTAGCTTAAGTGCACCTGGAGCCTGTGGTGGGAGGCTTGTTTTTCAGGAAAGCCCACACCTTGATACTTTGTGATTGGGCAGTGGGTCAAGGAGGTTGTTACAATCTCTGAGCTAGGAGAAGGCTATATAAACTCTGATGAGAGGTTTTGCTTTGGGGCTCGTTTTGAGAAGTGTTGTGTGATTTGACCAGATGAGACTCTGGGAAGCCATTGTTGAGAGCCCCAGGCTTTGAAAACCCAGATGTAGATGCTTCCCTCTCTGGTAACTGTGATTTGGTATTGATGTATATAATGGTAGGACAGTTTGGAAGCCTGTCTGTTTGATCTGTAAGTTCTGTAACTCTGAAGTTTGGGGTGCTGACCTTCCCCCCTGAACTAGGTAATATATGTTTGTTTGATTAAAGTAAGCTTTTTAACCCATTTTGAGTTGCTTTCCTTTTGAAAAGCAGATCTAAGAACCTGTGTTGGCAGCCACCCTGGGGAAACTGGGGTGCTTGCTGCTACAAACTGCAACTACTATGCCACATGCAAAAGAAATGAGGCAAAGCAGGCATTTTGTAAACTGAATACTAACTTTTATAAATAACAGGGTAATGCAAGATCAGGCTTTGAAGGTTTACAAGTTCAATCAGACAGAAATGATCAAAACACAATGCAGAACTAATTACTGGCACATGTTATTTCTGCTGGTTGATATCTCCCTCTGAATAAAGTCATGAAGAAGAGGAAGTGAAAGAGAAAAAGCTAATAAGAAAATAATAGTGAAGAACCTCAATAGCACTGCTTCCAAAGTCAGAAAAGTCTCACCAGAATGTCATCAAAAGACTTAAATCAAGAGCAGTGTACTTTTCCTAGCTATGCACGTTACCTTTAAAAAATTGACTAAGGATTAGTTATTAAAACTTCACAAATAAATGTCCAATGTATTAAATATATTCTTACATGACTTACATATTACAAAAATTGTAACAATAAAAAGCTGCTGAAGAAAGGATAAAAAATTAAAAAGAATTCGGGATAACCTAATGAATAAGGTGAAACACTGGAGGTTTTCTCCAAACCTGAGCTCTCACATTTGGCCAAACTAGCAATCATGTACAAGAGAATTTATAACAATAAAAAGTCCAACAAAGTAACACTCAATGAAGTGTAAAGGCTAGTCTCATATCTGTAGGTTTTCATTTAGCATCTACTCAATGAACATGGATGGAAGGCTGAATAGTGTGACTCACATATGTAGAATGAAATGGAAGAACATTGCTTTGAAAAGTACAGCTGGTTGGCAGGAATCTCTGCTGCCAAAGAGGTCAATAAGACAACTGACAAACAGAAGGAAATAAAGCAGGACCTGGGAGGGCAACTGAGTAGCATTCCATTAAGTCTGCAACAAGTAGCTTGTGAAAGATAAGAAAGATACTGAAACATAAATATTTGAAATGTAGGAGAAAGTTTTGTGTTCCAGCCACAGAAAAACCTCAAACAAAAGGAGTCAAAATGTTAAACAATAAAAGTAAAGGACTGAAATTACCCAAAGATTCTCAAGGAAAATGCACAGTAAACATCTTAAAGCAACATAAAGTACCAAAGGAAAAAAAAATGTATGAACTGACTTCAAGAAAAAAAACAAAATTATGCTACAAACTACAACACGTACCATAGTTTAATTGAAGAACACCACTGACAGAAAATTTTGCAAGCAAGGTGAAACACCTTCAAGTACAAAGTATATGGTCCCTAAAGAACAGAAGAATATTCTATATCTACCATAAAACAAGGAATTGATGGCAAACATGTGCTTCCTATAGCAAGGGGGACTTAAAACTACAACCCAAAGTTACATAGCTGGCTTAGCTGTGGCTAACCAGTAATAAAAAGAAAAAAGATGACACTTTTTTGGTGGGAGTTGGGGGAAGGCAGTCAGGGTTCTGGGACTTGCTCAGAGTCACAAGGATAGAGAAGTATCTGAGGGCAGGATTGAACTAAAATAATCCTGACTTCAATTAGCCCCAAAACAGATACTTTAAATCCAAAAAAAAGTGTCTGAAGCAAGTCTAGACAGAGATAAATGACTTGCTTCTTGAACAACACAGATAATATAAATACAAAGAGGGGAAACCATAGTAACCAACAACAAAAGGACCATTAGGAGATTTCTATATTAAAGTAAACAAGGATACAAAGATGAAAATTGGAATGAAATAGTAGTAGTGCTTATAGAAAATCAAGAATTAGACATCATGGACTAAATCTCACAACACTGGAAGTATAAGTTAATATTTTTCTAAGACTAAGTTTCATAATGGGAATGCATATAGAGAGTAGAAGGGAAGATAGCAGGGCATATTTAATCCTGCCGAATCAAGTCAAAAGTTAACAAATAAAGGAAAAAATAATTCTTGTAGTTTCTCAAGAAAATCAAAGTCTACCAGAAAATAGGTAGACAAGGCAGACAAAAGGGAATTCTGATTTCAGAAGTAGCAGCAGATATCACTGATGCATACTTACATGGGGGAATAAAGATTTTCTATAAAAGGATTTATAATCTGGAGATTGGTAGAGACCATGCATTTTTCAGCAGGAATAGAATCAGTCTCTGGAGACAACTGATAATTACAAGTCCGTGAAGGCATACACACCTAAACTTAAATGTTATGGAAGAGCTTAATAAGGAGAGACATAAGAAAATTCCTACCATGGGGCAGTATGTTCTCAGATATCTGCAGATACTGGTATCTTAAAAGTGAGGCTCAAAAGAATATGGGATGCAGGGGACAAGATCTATATAAGGCAATAACAGAAAATATTTAGAAAAAAAATCTAAAAATAAGATATCTTAGAAGCATTTATTCTATGGTGCATGGCTCAAAGAACCAAAGTCTAAAATAGATGGTAAAGGAGATAAATAGTGAAGGGAAAGAAGAAATCCTATTTTAGAGGTCTGAAAAAGGAAATTTTAAATTTAATGAACGTAGCAGCAAGCACCCTAGCATACCCAGGAATGGCTACTAGCACAGGTTGTTTAATCTGCTTTTCTAAAGGAAAGCAACTCAAAAAGGGTTAAGAATCTTACTGTAATGAAATATATCAATTACCTACCTAGTTCAGGGAAAAGGTTCAGCACCCTGAACTTCAGAGAATACAAACAAAAGCTACAAAGAGACCAAAAAGATATAGAGAAAAATAAAAAAATATATAGAGAAAATAACAGTTCAACAGACAAAAATTCTAGCTGTCTTGACCATTACTTCTTAACTACAGATAGTTACCAGAGAGAGAAGCACCAACATCTGCCTTTCCAAATTTCCAAATCTGGACAAATCACAGAACTAGTCCCAGAAGAAGCAGCAAAGCAAAACCTTGCCTCAGAGGTGTAAATACACCCTTCTAAAGGTTCAGAGAAGGTCACAACCCCCATGAACTACTTGACTACTTGACTGTCTCGGTCAACAAATCTTCTCTGACAGAATAAAAGATATCACAGTGATAGATTCTTATTTTTTTGGTTCTCACTGAGTTGCCATGTACACACTGAGGCACTAAGGCACAGAGCATCAGACATTTAGCAGCTTAGATTCTACAAAGATGTATGATCCCCTTTAAGCCCTGCCCAAGCAATGCCCTGCTTAACAACATGGAGACATTTTTGAACCATCTAGGGTTTTATGACATAGTTGCAAATACAATTGTTTCTTTAATGCCACATTTGCTCTTTCTTAGTAAGTGCATTATACCCTTCTGGACTTCAGACACAGAGGTTTTATACAATAAGAAATTATTAGTTTGATGTATGCTTATTAAAATATAGGGTGAATAATAAAATATAATAAAAATAATAAATTAAGTAAAAATAATATAATAATAATAAAAAATAATTAAAATAAACAGCTAGCATCCAAAAATTAAGATAAGACAAGTATCTTGTAAAAGGACAAATTTATCTTCACATTACTAGTTTAAGGCTTCCAAATTTGACAAAAGCTGCTGGGAAAATTGGAAAGGAGTTTCCCTGAAAGTAAGCTGACATCAGCACTACATTCCATATACCACAATGTGCACCAAACTGATACATGACCCCAAACATGGCCCCATTTCCCAACCAGTTGCACTCATTTGGACCCCTGGTTTGAGTACTTTAAGCCCCAAACCCCTAGTTTTCAGTTTTATTCTGTTCTCTCCCCCCATCACATGGTAAGGTCGTTGAGGGTGAAGACTCAAGTGTTTTTATCCAACTAGCACCATGTCTGGCCCAAAGTTAAGTTAATAAAAATTTGGTTTTCAATATATAAATGATCATATTGTAAACAACTTGGAGAAACACAGAAGGTAAATACCTTTTCACAACTATAAAAGGGGAGACACTTTGACCACAGAAGTGATACAGAGAATTATGGGAAATAAAATGGAGAACTGATTCCATTAAATTGTAAAAAAATAAAATTTACCAAAAGAAAATGCAGTTAATAAAAAGCAGGTTAAAAGAAAAGAAAAAGAAAAAGCAGGTAATTAGGAGGAAATTTGGAGGAAATTTTTCTGATAAAGGTCACCTATTCGAACTTTGTTGAAAACTGTTACACACATACAACAAAAATTTCTTAATAGATAATTGGTCCAAGGATGTTAAGCCAAGGTGGAACTCTGCTGCAAATCATTATAAAAATACTCTAACCCAGCATTACCTATACTAGGCATATTCCAAAGAGATAAAAGACAGGAGGAGAGAACACTTCTAAACAAATATATTTATATCATTTTTATATATTCATGTATATCCAAAAGAGATATTCCTCATTTGGGAAATGACTGAATAAATTATGGAATCTAAATGTAATGCAACATTATGGCATTATTAGGAATGGTGAAAGACACTCTGCAGGGAAGCCTTACATTAAGTAATTACATTAAGTAATAGGTAATTGAGGAGATCCAGAACTATTTATACCGCTCTGGTGAGGAAGCTTACAGGTACATAATGAATCATACATTTTCAGACACAACTGAAAAAATACAATTACTTTTCCTTGACTGTATTTATTTACTATGGCAGACTTTAACAAAACATAAATCAAAGGTTAGCAATGCAATAAAATGGAAATACACCACCAAATTTATTCAAGAAAAAACAGTCCTATCTATTCAAGCTTCAACATACAGTGAAAATAAAATGATTTTAAAACAACACAACCATCTCTGCTGATGGGTTTGAACTCTAAACATTTAGGGTAACTCTCCAGGTGATTCCAATTATCCTCAGATTTCTTTTCTGCAAGGACACTTAACTGGCCTTAAGCAAGGCTTTCTAAACTAGACTTCATAACAGGTGACCACTCCTAGTAAAGTAAGCCTAAAAAGGTCAACCAAGGAAACAAAACATTCTGAATTACCCTATCTTGATTACCCCCAGGTTTTAGTGAGCTTTATCAATGCAATTGATAACTCTCTTAATGGCTCTATTCAAGAGCCCCACACAGGGCATTTAACAACTAAACTCTTTTTGGGGGGGAAGAGGGGGCTGGGTGATTGTGGCAGATTTTTTTAATTCCAGTAATGGCTAGCAAGTTTTAAACAGCATGCTCTTTTTAAAATAGAATAGGCTGACCTCAACACTGTAACCTGCCCCCCCCCCCCAATAAAAAAATACCGGAGCCTTTTTTGTGACCACACTCTAAGGATTATTTTTTTACTTTTTTTTTTTTAAGTTCCAAATTGTCTACCTCCGCCTTCTTCCGCCCCGCACCCCACAAAAAAAAAAAAAAAAAAAAAACACTGATAAAGCAAGGAACACAACATCCATTATATATGTGAGGTCATGGAAAAGATAGCTCCTTGTTATCCATGGTGAAAAAGGAAATAAGGGGGGAAATGGGCTTCAATCTACTCTCAAAGTTCCTCAATTCTTTCTGGAAACGGCTAGCATTTTTGATTAAACATATTGTAATTCTATGTTATTGTTTTCATCACAACGGATAATGTTCATAATGAATAAAAAATTGCATAGGAATATAAGGAAAACATATTGCAATTGTTATCAGGAGATTTTTCTACAAATAATTAGCTGAACCACAGGTTAAAGGGCACTCGCCCTGAAAGTTCTGGTGCCAACTACATTCTAAGGCCCCGCTCATGCAAACAAGCATTCCTGACATGGCTAATCTATACCCCTTTCAGGGCCAGTCCCCACAAACCAAATAGCAAAGGGTCTGTCCCATCCCGCCCATTACGAGGCTCGCTCTCCAGGGAGGGAAGTGCTCGCCTTCACTCAGACCCCAGGGATGATAAGTAATTACTGACTGGGAGAGGAGGAGGGTGAAAAGACATCCCGAGATCCAACCCCCCCTCCCTCACCCACAACCCAGTGAGGTGGTTTAAAAAAGAAATAAAGGAAAAACCAGGGCCCCAAGTAGTGAATGAGCCCAAACTTCTGTATCCCCAGCTACCTTCCTTCAGATCTGTTCCACACGTGCAAGCTAGGAGGATAGAGGATCAAGGCCTAGCCATAACACACTCAAGCTGGACTACAAAGGTCCCAGAAGCAATTTTAAATAGGGAAAGCAAGGAGAGGGGAAAAGAGCCAGCCAATCAGCAGCGGCAACAGTCCCAGCTGACCCTGGGGCATAGGGAGAAGGGATCCTGCCCTAGAAGAGGTGAGAAAAGAGGGTGGGGGTGGGGATGATGCTTTGGAATCTAATGGAGTCAAAGCTTCCAGTTTCACAAATAAGAAAACTCCTGAGGGTCTGGGAGCTTAATTACCAATGATAGAAAGACTTGTCAGGAGAATGGGAAACTGAAGATCTTCCCACACCAGAGTGATTGTAAACTCAGTTGAATGTTGAATGGAGGATATGAAAATCCCTTCAATTCTCAGATTAAATGCATAAAATGAAGACATAACTCGAAATCTCGTTCTTTAAAATAAACTATTACCCCAGGTCATGTAGCCACAGAGGGCTTCATTTTCCTTCTCTCACTGTAAAGGGTGCTTCACCTTTGCTATGTCCTGCACCCCTTCAGCAGTTAGTCTAGTGAAGCCTGTGGTGCTTCTCTGGGAGTAACGTGTTTAAAGACATTTTAAGAATAAAATATATAGGATCACAAAGGAAACCACTTAGACTGAAATTCAATTACCAGTTTTTTTAAACCAGCCAAATGGCCCAAAACACTCTGGCAGAACTCTGCTTGGTACAGGGTAGGTACTATATATAAATTTGTATTGTTGATGCTGTGAAGATAAAATCAGATAATATATGTAAAGCACTTTGAACCCTTAAATAACTGTAAATGCAGGCTATCATTTAGAGACATCACAGAAGGACCCAGCAGGTAGAGAAAACTTAAAGCTAAGTGAGAAACATTGGCAAGCTCACTAAAGGGAAAGTATTAGCCTTGGAAAGGGAATAGATCATCCAGGTTCTCAAAAGGGAGGAAAATAATGAATGTAAAAGCATACATTAAGTACTTCATGAGTAAAATTCAAATAGTGCCAAAAATCAAATGGAACCAGATGCCTTTGGGCCTTGTACTGATTTTGCTTATACTGTTCATTTGTTTCAGTTGTCTCTTTGTGACCCAGGTGGTCTTTTTTTGGCACAGATACTGTAATGGTTTGCCATTTCTTTCTTCAGCAATTTTTAGGATTTTTCTTAGGACAGGAGCAGGGGCATATTTTAAGGAGAGGGGAGGAAGCCAAAACAAAGAGGGATTAAAGATGAAAAGAACAAGGTCTAAGGAGATAGACAAGGTTTGGGATTAAGGGTCCCAATCAGAAAAAAAAATTAAGCTGTAGATGGCATTAAAAGTAGGTAGATGAATCTGTTTTTAAAGTACTCACAATGTAATTCAAGAGATAAAACCAATTCTTGTTAACTGATTTTACTAATCTACTTCTTTCTTGGCTATATCTACTTAATTAATGTTTATGAATTGACTACTGACTACAAAATAAGAAAAAAAAAACATTTCCCTTACCTCTGAGAGTGAACCTGGAGGCACACCTCCATGTAATGCTTCATCTAAGCTGGTAAGAGTTGTTGCAAAGAAAGCTGAAGAAAGGTCACCAGACTTCTCTAATTTCATTCCATAAGCCTAAATAGCAAAAAACATATTGAAGTGATCAAAAAAAGAAAGAGTTGACATTTCACTGGTTAATCAAAACCTATAGCATTTCTTGCTGAAGTAGTAAGCCCTGACATTTCACCCCTTATGAGGGGCTCATCTTTGTATCCTGAATTCCTGGAACTCAAGAATTCTCCCCTGGGCTTGGTTATTGAACAACCTGCCTTAATCCTGCCTGCCCCCAGCCCACTCTTATCTTGCCTGACTGAAATAGTAAGCCTTGTAAACCCAGGAATTCTCCACTTGGCTTGGTTATTGAGCAACCTGCTTTATCTAAGAGTGCCCCTGGCCCATATCCTGCCTGACCATTCTTCCCCATTATTGTTACTGCTGATAGGATGGTTTTTGACTATTTAAAATGTGTGTCTGCTGGGGTTTGGGGCAGCTCCTGGGACTTTATCCTTGGGTCTGCCACCAGAAGGCTAACAAACACGTCCTGAATTTGATTACTGATGGTCTTGGCCTGTTGATTCTGTCTGAGTGTCCATTTCACTTGGAGGTCCACCGACGACATGTTAGTCCTCAGTGACACTCTCAGAGGAGGGCCGTCACTGTGATGAGTGGACTGAGGTCCTGAGTTGACTAGTCACCTGTTGGCATTGCCAAGACCGGGGTTTCTGCTTGGCCGAGAGGTGAAGATGGAGGGTGGGGGAGGCCACTGATTTGCTTATATTGGCTCTCCTCTCTGACGGTCCCTTTTGAAGAAAGTCTAACCTGCCAGATTCTCTCTGAAGTGTTCTGTACCTGTTTTGGTGGGTACCCTTCTGGTGTGATTGTATGGGGCCTGAAGAGGCAAAACCAGTCTTCACTTCTCTGCCCCGGGACGCCCGGTGTGGGAGCCTGTTTCTGTGGGAGCCTGTTTATTTCTTTTCCTTCACTCTCATTTCCTCCTGAAATGCTCCCTGGAGAACTTTGCTTCTGTCTTGTCACTATCTGTTTTGCTGTGTGTTATTTTGTTCTACTTTTTTGTCAGTCCACTGTCTTCTACCTCTGGGGTTTAACCACTTTCACTGCAAGAGTTTCTAATTTAGTTAAAAATGGGGCTATCAACATCTAGCCCCCAGACCCCGCTCCAACAAGTGTTAAAAGATTTTGCTACTTTCAGGTGGTTGGCCTGGAGCTAGGGCTTCTGTGTCTCTAAATCAGCCCTCAACCACCTGTGTCAGATAGACTGGCCTGCATTTACAGTAGTGGGGCCTCCTGAGGGTTCTTTTCGATCTCATGATTGCCGGTAAGGTTAAGATGGTAGTTTATGGTCCAGAGGGCCACCATGACCAAATCCCTTAAGTCACCGCCTGGATTGATTACAGCACCCTACAGTCACCCCTGGATACCAGTCCAAGTACTGGAAACAGTCCTGAGGCAGCGGGACCCTTCCAAGTTCCGAGATTCGGTTAACATCAAACCTCCCTTATATCCTGTTTTACCTCCCTCCCCCGAGGAGATGGGGGACCCGGAGGACCCCCTATCCCCCTCTGCTCCTCCGCCTCCCTACCCAGTCCAGCCAGACTCCACCTCTGATCTCACTAGTCCCTCACATACTCGTGGGGGCAACCCCCTACGGCCCTGGTTTAGTATATAGGGACCAGGTCCAAGGTCCTGGCAAAACCCCAACTGCTGCCCAGCTATTTCCCCTGAGAGAAACCCCGGTGGTCAACAACCCCGGACAAAGCTCCCTTCACCAATGGTGAATGCTGGAGAAGGAGACAAAGAGAGGCAGGCAGACGAGAATTTAACTATTTCCTGCCTCACCTAAAAGAGGAAAAATTTGTGTATTGGAATAAAACTGTTAGTCACTTAAATTCATATGAGAAGTAAATAGTGTCACTCCTAATTTGATGCTAAAGATTAGTCAGAATTCATTTTACTATTTGGCATTTAGTAAATTGGAATATTTTCTAAGATTTGATAAGAAAAGTGAATTTTCTTTTGGGTTCTCTAGTAGTGAGAAAGGGGGAAGGCACCCCCCCCCAATATCACTAGTTGGAGAGATCAAAGCTATCACTTTCAAAGAAGTTTTTGTAAGGAGTGGACACATAAAGTTTATTGGAGTAAAAGTTGAATTGGCTGAAAACAATTTACAAAAATTTATTTAAAGTCTCTCATTTTAGAAAAAAAAAATAGAGAGTGCTGAAGAATATAGGGAATTTGAGTTAAGCTCCCCCTCTTGAAAAAAAGGGGGGAGGCATAGCAGCTATATCGAGGGCGCTTAGGCAACACCCCTGGGTACCCTGAAGCCCACACCTCCAGGCATGCAGATGAGCCTCTCTCCTTTCAAAGCCCTGGGTCCACAACCAGCCTCTACAGCTATGGGGAGAGAAGAAAAGCCTCTGTACTTGGTAAACCCAATTCTTCTACCAACAATCTTTGTATGTGATGAATTGGAAATGCAATTAATGTCATAATATCATTGTGTTATTATGAAATCTCTAAATTGTAAAATACTATTACACTGTAAATGTTTGAGTGACCATTGTGAGCCAAAAATGTTGTTATATAAAGCAGTTTTCAATCTGAAATTTGTTGAAACTAAAAGACGGAGAAAAAGTTGTGTAAAACCCGCTATGTTACCTTATCAGTTCTGCTAATCCTGTCTTATGTTTATTTCATGTGAATTGGATCTTTTTATCTTATAAGATCTGACAATGTAAAGTTGTTCTATTTGGGATACAAACAGGTAGTAGTAATAATTGCTGATATGTAGTGTGATAGCTGATTGTTCATTTAACTTTTTGGCTATTCTGGAAATATGCAGTGATTTAAAGATATGGTTTCCACATTACTAAGGATGAAATGAATAATTGTGCACAGTGAATTGGAAAGGCATTTGGTAGACTTCTTATTGAGCAAATGAGAAACTTGGGAATAAAGGAAAGAAAAATGAAGGGATGTGGTTTTCAAGCTTGCTTCATCTAAGGATGTATTTATGTTAATTTGAAGGTTAATGGATCACCACATTCAACATCTATGTGAGAATCCAGAATGTAATTGATTTCTAGTGATAAGTTGATAGGGTATGTAGCAACAAGAAAATTTTAGTTCTGTTTAAGTTCAAAAATTTGATTTTTAAGGTCACCAGATTGGGAATATATTTGTTTTTATTTCAAACTTCAAATTTAAGACCATGATAATTCTGAAAACTGCTTATTCATATCCATTGATCATTTCTGATTTGGACAATGGCTTTTTTAAAAAATAAATTTGACACAGTTCTCTAAATCTTTTATCAATGGGGCCTTCTTCAGAAATACTGACAGTAAAAAGCGATGCATGGACACATTTTCTAGAGGATGGAAAGGTTTCAATAAGGGCCCTAGCAGGAGCCCCTCCCTTCAGACTCTGAGGCCCTCCAGAGGAAGTATTCAGTGTCTCTGAAGGCAGCATCACCTGATTCTACTCATCAGTTGCCAGGGAGCCTGGTCTGTTTCCAAGGAAACCCCAAATCCTGAGTCTGGCTCTCATGATAGAGAGATTCTGAGAAGGCTCCTATTTTTAGGCTTCAGCTAACATAAGAGGTGAGTGTCTCCATTCATTGCTTCTCAACAGTCAGTTGGGCACACAATGAAATGTGTAGGAGGTGTCAAAGAGCAGAAGGGATGCACCTGTATACATAAACACTCATGCCTTTACAGACAGAGAGATTGGCAGAGCCCTACAGAGATTCTTTGAGAAGGCAACAGCAGCCCAGGATGGATAAGAGATCATTTAAGGTCGCTGTGGCTACAAGACCTGAGGCAGTAGAAAGAACAAGCTTTCCATTCCCCATGCCACTCAAATACAGTGAACACGCCCTAGGTCAATGGGCCAAAGCCTGTCTTTTGCCCCCCTATGTGACTGAACTCTTCAGTTATCCAAATTTGTCTCTGAAGATTGAGGCATCCCATGAGAAACACCACAGATGCTCTAGAGACTGATTACAAAACACCTTGCCTGTTCCTCATTTAAACATCAAAGACCCCTGGGCAGTAAGGAAGCATTAGGATATCCATGGTCCAGAAAACAGAATGACAGCCTAAAGAGGGGTAATGACCTGCCTGGAATGGGGGTGGGACTAGGACAGAAATGGAAGACTCAGACCTATACACACTCTCCTGACTTCCAGAAACCACTGTTGGAGCCTTCATGTACTCAGCTTGGGGATTCCATCTCACATGGCCTGCTTCCCAAGTCCCTGAGCTGAGAGGTTCTCTTAGTAAGTAAGCCCATACTATCATACCCCATGATATCACATAGCTTCAGATCAACCCCATAAGATAATGTCCAAAAATCATATGATGTCACAAGGAAATCTGGTGATGTTTGATGGCATGCTACAACATGGCAATATCGTGTGACCTGCGATGACGTGCGATCACATGTTGACATCATGTGACATGAGATGACATGCCTGAACATGAGAAAACAAATGGAAACACATGAAGATCATGTGATACTTGAGAATATGTGGCATCACAGGATAACATACAGAAATCCTGTGCCATGTGATGACACAGAATGTCATGCTAATCATGTGACAACTGATGACATGTTTCCCCATGAGAGAGCACATGCTAAAATCATGTCACATGGTTTCTGACATTCGAGAACATGTTAAAAAATATGAGTATATGCAACAATCTTGTGACATTTGATCACATTCGATTCCAGTGTCTAGTATCTTTGCCTAGAAAACCCCATACAGGGTCATGAAGAGTTCAGCATCCATAAAAAAAATGAAAGTAATATTTTTTAGAGATTCTGGAGCTTGGCTGACATTCTGAAGCTCTTAATATATGTTTTTTTCTTATATAACAGGATACAAATTTTAACTTTCTTTTTCGAAATTATGAATTACAGGTTCTCTCCCTCCCCTTCCCCCACAAGATGATGACAAGCAATTTGATATGAATTATACATGAGCAGTCTCAAAACAATATTTCCGTATTAGCTACATTGCAAAAGAAAATGGAGACCAAAAAATAAAGGGGAAAATGGAACCTTTTAAAATATGCTTTGATTTGCATTCAGACTACTTCAATTTTTTTCACATGGACCTGATTGGCTTTTCTCATCATTGTCCTTTTAATATTGCCTAGGATGATTTATTTTCTGCTCAAACTGGTCAATCTGATAGGTGTGATGTGTTAACTCAGAGCTGTTTTGAATAGCCTTTCTCCAATAAACAATGATTCAGGGCATTTTTTTCATTTGAGAAAGACAGCTCTGATTTCTTCATCTGAAAATTGCTTGTTCATATCCATTGATCATTTATGATTTGGACAATGGCTTTTTTAAAAAATAAATTTGACTCAGTTCTCCAAATCTTTTATCAATGGGGCCTTCTTCAGAAATACTGACAGTAAAAATCGATTCATGAACAAATTTTCTAGAGGATGGAAAGGTTTCAATAAGGGCCCTAGGCAGGAGCCCCTCCCTTCAGACTCTGAGGCCCTCCAGAGGAAGTATTCAGTGTCTCTGAAGGCAGCATCACCTGATTCTACTCATCAGTTGCCAGGGAGCCTGGTCTGTTTCCACGGAAACCCCAAATCCTGAGTCTGGCTCTCATGCTAGAGAGATTCTGAGAAGGCTCCTATTTTTAGGCCTCAGCTAACATAAGAGGTGAGTGTCTCCATTAATTTCTTCTCAACAGTCAGTTGGGCACACAATTAAATATGTAGAAGGTGTCAAAGAGCAGAAGGGATGTACCTGTATACATAAACACTCATGCCTTTACAGACAGAGAGATTGGCAGAGCCCTACAGATATTCTTTGGGAAGGCAACAGCAGCCCAGGATGGATAAGAAAACATTTAAGGTCGCTGTGGCTACAAGACCTGAGGCAGTAGGAAGAACAAGCTTTCCATTCCCCATGCCACTCAAATACAGTGAACACGCCCTAGGTCAATGGGCCAAAGCCTGTCTTTTGCCCACCTATGTGACTGAACTCTTCAGTTATCCAAATTTGTCTCTGAAGATTGAGAAATCCCATGAGAAACACCAAAGATGCTCTAGGGATTGATTACAAAACACATTTCCTCTTCCTCATTTAAACATCAAAGACCCCTGGGCAGTAAGGAAGCATTAGGATATCCATGGTCCAGAAAACAGAATGACAGCCTAAAGAGGGGTAATGACCTGCCTGGAATGGGGGTGGGACTAGGACAGAAACGGAAGACTCAGACCTATACACACTCTCCTGACTTCCAGAGACCATTGTTGGAGCCTTCATGCACTCAACTTGGGGATTCCATCTCACATGGCCTCCTTCCCAAGTCCCTGAGCTGAGGGGTTCTCTGAGTAAGTAAGCCGATACTATCATGCCCCATGATATCACATAGCTTCAGATCAACCCCATAAGATAATGTCCAAAAATCATATGATGTCACAAGGAAATCTGGTGATGTGTGATGGCATGCTAGAACATGGTAATATCGTGTGACCTGCGATGACGTGCGATCACATGTTGACGTCATGTGACATGAGATTACATGCCTGAACATAAGAAAACACGTGGAAACACACGGAGATCATGTGATACTTCAGAACATATGGCATCATACGATAACATACAGAAATCCTGTGATATGTGATAACATGCGAGACAGTGTGAAGTCACATGAAACTCTTTTGAAACGCTAAGGCATCCCACAGCATGCTATCACATGCCAATATGGTGTGACATGCAATGCCATGGGAGGAAACAGGATGTCATCCTAAATCATGTGACAACTGATGACATGCTTCCCCATGAGAGAGCACATACTAAAATCATGTCACATGGTTTGTGAAAATCGAGAACATGTTAAAACATATGAGAATATACAACAATCTTGTGACATATGATCCCAATCGATTACAGTGTCGAGTATCTTTGCCTAGAAAACCCCATACAGGATCATGAAGAGTTCAGCATCCATAAAAAAAATGAAAGTAATATTTTTTAGAGATTCTGGAGCTTGGCTTACATTCTGAAGCTCTTAATATATGTTTTTTTTCAAATCATAGGATACAATTTTTGACTTTCATTTTCGAAATTATGAATTACAGGTTCTCTCCCTCCCCTTCCCCCACAAGATGATGACAAGCAATTTGATATCAATTACACAGGAGCAGTCCCCAAAAATTATTTCCATATTAGCTACATTGCAAATGAAAATGTAGACCAAAAAATGGGGAAAAGGGAACGTTTTAAAATATGCTTTGATCTGCATTCAGACTACTTCAATTTTTTTCACATGGACCTTCTTGGCTTTTCTCATCATTGTTCTTTTACAATTGCCTAAGATGATTTTATTTTCTGGTCAAACTGGTCAATCTGATAGGTGTGATGTGTTAACTCAGAGATGTTTTGAATAGCCTTTCTCCAATAAACAATGATTCAGTTCATTTTTTTTCATTTGAGATAGACAGCTCTGATTTCTTCATCTGAAAACTGCTTGTTCATATCCATTGATCATTTGTGATTTGGACAATGGTTTTTCAAAAAATAAATTTGACTCAATTCTCTAAATCTTTTATCAATGGGGCCTTCTTCAGAAATACTTACAGTAAAAAGTGATGCATGGACACATTTTCTAGAGGATGGAAAGGTTTCAATAAGGGCCCTAGGCAGGAGCCCCTCCCTTCAGACTCTGAGGCCCTCCAGAGGAAGTATTCAGTGTCTCTGAAGGCAGCATCACCTGATTCTACTCATCAGTTGCCAGGGAGCCTGGTCTGTTTCCAAGGAAACCCCAAATCCTGAGTCTGGCTCTCATGCTAGAGAGAGTCTGAGAAGGCTCCTATTTTTAGGCCTCAGCTAACATAAGAGGTGAGTGTCTCCATTAATTTCTTCTCACCAGTCAGTTGGGCACACAATTAAATGTGTAGGAGGTGTCAAAGAGCAGAAGGGATGCACCTGTATACATAAACACTCATGCCTTTACAGACAGAGAGATTGGCAGAGCCCTACAGAGATTCTTTGAGAAGGCAACAGCAGCCCAGGATGGATAAGAGATCATTTAAGGTTGCTGTGGCTACAAGACCTGAGGCAGTAGAAAGAACAAGCTTTCCATTCCCCATGCCACTCAAATACAGTGAACACGCCCTAGGTCAATGGGCCAAAGCCTGTCGTTGGCCCACCTATGTGACTGAACTCTTCAGTTATCCAAATTTGTCTCTGAATATTGAGGCATCCCATGAGAAACACCAAAGATGCTCTAAGGATTGATTACAAAACACCTTTCCTGTACCTTATTTAAACATCAAAGACCCCTGGGCAGTAAGAGGGCATTAGGAGATCCATGGTCCAGAAAACAGAATGACAGCCTAAAGAGGGGTAATGACCTGCCTGGAATGGGGGTGGGACTAGGACTAGTCCTGCTCCGGCACAATGCCAACATGGGCAAGGAGAACCGCCAGGGCTGGGCAGTGCTTCCGGAGGCTGTCAGTACTGGGGATCCTGAGATAGTCCAGCTGGTGCTGCAGTACCGGGATTACCAACGGGCCACCCAGAGGCTGTCAGGCATCCCTGGACTCCTCAATAAGCTTTGCCAGGTACCTGATTTCTATGTAGAGATGAAGTGGGAATTCACCAGCTGGGTGCCCCTCGTATCAAAGATGTGCCCAAGTGATGTCTACCGAGTATAGAAGCGTGGCCAGAGCCTGCGTGTGGACACCAGCTTCCTGGGCTTTGAGCATATGACTTGGCAGCGGGGCTGGCGGAGCTACATCTTCAAGGGCCAGGAGGCCGGCACCCTGGTGATGGAAGTGGACCATGATCAGCAGGTGGTACGCACAGAGACGCTGGCGCTGGCCCTGCATGAGCCTGAGGCACTGCTGGTGGCCATGCAGCCCAGGGAGGAGCATGTGGCCAGCCGGCTCACCTCACCCATCGTATCCACCTACCTGGATACCCGAAATGTTGCCTTTGAGAGGAACAAATGTGGGATCTGGGGCTGGCGGTCAGAGAAGCTGGAACTTGTCAGCTGCTATGAGGCCAAGGTATATAGTGCCAACAACGTGGAGCTTGTGACAAGGACCCGGATGGAACATCTCTCTGATCAGCACAAGGCCAGGACCAAAGCGGGGAAGACACCCTTCCAGTCCTTCCTGGGGATGGCCCAGCAGCATTCAGCCCACAATGGGGCCCCTGTACTGCAATCAGCCAGCCCTACCAACCCCACGGCCATCTTCCCGGAAGAGTACTTTGACCCCAACTTCAGCCTGGAGGCTCGGAACATCGGCTGCCCCATGGAGATGTCCAGCAAGGTGCAGCGGTTCAAGGCCACCCTCTGGCTGAGCGAAGAGCATCCCTTGTCCCTGGGTGACCAGGTGACACCCATCATCGACCTCATGGCCATCAGCAATGCCCACTTTGCCAAACTGCGGGACTTCATCACCCTGCGCCTCCCACCAGGATTCCCTGTCAAGATTGAGATCCCCTTATTCCACATGCTCAGTGCCCGGATCACCTTTAGCAGCCTGGATCACCTTTAGTGTGGCTGTGATGAACCACTGAGCTCCGTGTGGGTGCCATCTGCCAGCCCAAGGTCCACAGAGTCCACCTGCCCTGCTGCTGGGAGCCCTTTTCCCTGTGAGGTGGACCCGGCTGTGTTTGAAGTACCTGAGGGGTACAGTGTGCTGGGTGCTAGGCATAATGAGCCCCTGAGGGATGAAGATGACGATCTCCTGCAGTTTGCCATTCAGCAGAACCTGCTAGAGGCTGGGACAGAGACAGAGCAGGTGACCATCTGGGAAACTTTGACCAACACCCGGCCAGTCCCAGACCTCCACTCTCCCCCACCCGCCTATGAAGGACAGTTGCAGGTGGAGCGAGCCCTTCAGGAGAGCCTGCTGCCACCTTCAGACCCTGGGGGCCCTGGGGCCCCTCACCTGATCCCTCCTTCCCTGAGCCCTCCCAGCTTCAATGAGCAGCTCCGCTTGGCCTTGGAACTGTCCTCCCGGGAGCAGGAGGAGAGAGAGAGGAGGGGGCAGCAGGAGGAGGAGGAACTACAGAGAATTTTGCGGCTCTCCCTCACTGACCACTGAACTGTCAGGTCCAGATGGTGGGACACTGCCCAGGCCAGGCCTCACTCCTGGCTTTTATCATTTATTTATTTATATACTGCTGACCAGCTTGGGGGAGGGGTTGCCCAAGATGGAAATGGGAGATGGAAATAAATTAGAAACCAGAAAAAAAATACTCAATTAGAACTACATGTACACAAGAGCATTTCTCAAGTTCATCACATTTTACAGAAATTTTGAAGTTTATATAATTATAGGAAACATATGAACTGAGTAGTTTTTCCCTAAGCATAGAAAGTTAAGTATTTCATCTATCTTGCCTTTCACAAGGTAACAGATTTCTGCAGGCCTTCCTTTAGTCACTCAGCAGTTGGCTTTTGCCAATTTGAAAATTCACATTATTCTGACTACTGTATCTGGTGGACCTTTACAAAACAAAGACACATGGTTTTCCCTGCAATTTTCAGTAAAGGTAGTACTGACCTTTAAAGATGTGGCACCTGCAATACAAAAACACAAAACAAAAAACTAGTGTTAAGGAAAATGGAAGTGTCTCAAGTCATCCAAGGACAACACTGAGTCTTTCAATCACTATCAAATAAGAAATATACTTCTAGAAGGACACAACCCAGAGTGGTCTAGGACAATGAACCTTAAGATCCAACCATGGGTGATGAGCCAAAGGACACTAGCCATATTAATAAACAACACAGACTCTAGGGCAAGCACAACAATAAAATAAAAATAAAGAAAATATGGCCGAATATATCTGAACTAGCCCAGAGTCTGGTGATTTTTTTGTCAGTTTCTTCTGAGCCGAATTCTCTTCTGCTTTCCTCTTTTATTTACTTCACTTCATCATCCCCATATTTCCTTTACTAACATTTCCCACTGGTAAATTCTTCACAATGTCTGAAAGCTCTTTAAGAAAAAAATATTTAAAATTCTTATATAGTCTTCTCACCCTTTTAGAGAAAGGCAGTTTGAGGGGAAGAAGGGACCATTACTTAGATATTATTTACCACCTTATATGTGGTATAACGTACTATTTATTATAGTGTAAAGAACCAGAAAAGCTTAGATTTCAATCTTGCCTCTGATATTACTAGCTAAACAAACAGAGAGAAGTCGCTTAAACACCTGGAGCCTTGGTTTCCTTACTTGCAAAAAGGAAATAAAAATAATTGTAATACCTACCTTGAAAAGTCATTGTAAGGCTCAAATGAGGTCATGTATATAATCCACTTTGCAAACATTATAGCACCATAAAAATGACAGTTATTATTTTTATCATTCTTTTCCAACTACAGGAGTATTGAATGGGAATTTTTATGTATAGAGTAACACTGGAAAATATACCAAGACATGCAGATGAGAAATTTTAGCAAGATATCCTTAATGAGGTGAAATATTTAAGAGTCCTTTATAAGAAAAACTACATGGATTCTGCACAATGCCAGAAATTACAGTGATATTTGTCCCTCTCTAATTAAAAATTTTCCCCCAAATCTTCAATACTCAAGTTTACTTGAATTATACCATCTTACGACATACAATCACGTTAACTCCTTCCTTTAGGAGTTCCCTTAACAAGTCAAGAAGTTATAGTAAGGGACCAATGAGTTTACTAAGTTAAAACTCTAGAGTGCAAGATTTGCTATTACATTTTAGAAATTCAAGGACCCTGACTGTCCTTGCACCATATCATCTAATCCAACCATGCATGAGAATGAAAATGATGCTATACCTAACTGGTCACAGATTTATTCCTTTTCCTACTGGTTTCCTACTTTAGATTACTTCAACCATGAAGTTTAAAACTTAAAAAATACCACGTGAGACTTAGAGGTAAAGAAGGGAGTGCTTCCAGCCCTCTGGGTCAGGCACTGTGAAAAACAATGACTTCAGCAAATAATTCAACTAATTAAGCATTCTAAAAGTGGAAGTCATAGCCAAAAATGAAATTTCCTGCTCTCCAAGAGTTAAGTTCTCGGGGCGGCTAGGTGGCGCAGTGAGTAGAGCGTCGGCCCTGGAGTCAGAAGGACCTGAGTTCGGATCCGGCCTCAGACACTTAACGCACACACAAACAAAAACCTAGCCGTGTGACCTTGGGCAAGTTACTTAACCCCAATTGCCCACCAAAAAAAAAAAGGCAAAAAAAAAGAGTTAAGTTCTACAGCAAAAAACATGCTTTGTCCTTTAATAAAAAGCTCTTTTACCAAAGAAATTAAAAGAAATCACTGGACATGCCTAGTTGGACAATCAGTTTAACTGAAAGACAACTGGTGGCTAGAATGAGCTGGGAGGTGTCTCTGGGTACTAGAGGGTCTTATACCCACAGGGCACTCTATTCCCTCTTGTATCCCAGTAACTTTACTACTATATAATGTCACATTTCCCCATGAATTCTCCTTTGGACTAAAGGCACCAGTGCAGTTGCTGAAAGGGGACATGTATGATATTAAGGAATTCTCAATGGGAGGAAATAGGCGGACAATCAATAATAAAAAAAATTTATGATGGAATTACCTAACCTCCTCCCACACAAAAAAAATTAATCTAATTCTTGTTCACTAACTTTAAAACAGTGAAATATGTAAGGATGGAAAGCATGATTTCCAGACCTATATACCAGCCAGTCATTCAGTAGGTAATTAAACGTTTTAAGAGCTTACTATGTGCCAGGGAAGGAATGTTTTTGGATTCCTTTAGATAATTTCCTCATGGTATGCTTCTTTCTCTTTTATAAAAACATAATTGGAGTGGAAAAGGGGAGTTCCATGTGTGAAACATTCTAGGATCTGTAACTTCAGGACCTTATTGTTTTAATAATTTCTAATAACTGCCATATGATTTACCTTGCTACTAGAAACAACACAAGATACACAGAATCCAGAAATAAAAACTTTATATTGTTAATAGTCTCTAATTATTTCTTTCTTTTTCTTTTTTGGAGGGCAATTGGGGTTAAGTAACTTGCCCAAAGTCACAAGGCTAGGTTTTTGTTTGTGTGTGCGTTGTGTCTGAGGCTGGATCTGAACTCATTACCTTCTGACTCCAGGGCCGACGCTCTACTCACTGCGCCACCTAGCCGCCCCTAATTATTTCTTAAGCTAAAAAAAAAAAGAATTTCTTTTGAACGTCCTGCCTATCTCACGCAAACAGCAGTTCTAAAGATAGATAACAGGGGGCGGCTAGGTGGCGCAGTGAGTAGAGCGCCGGCCCTGGAGTCAGAAGGACCTGAGTTCGGACCCGGCCTCAGACACTTAATCCACACAAACAAAAACCTAGCCGTGTGACCTTGGGCAAGTTACTTAACCCCAATTGCCCTAAAAGGGGCGGCTAGGCGGCGCAGTGAGTAAGAGCGCCGGCCTTGGAGTTTGGATGACCCGAGATCAAATCCGGCCTCAGAAAATGAGCACCCACACATAAATAATGACTAGCCGTGTAACCCTGAGCAAGTTACTTAACCCCAATTGCTTAAAAAAAAAAAAAAGATAGATAACAGGATGAGGGGGGGAAACCAAGTGTCCTAGATAGTCCACAAATTGGAACAACACTACCTGAATAAGGATTCCTACTTTACTTTTACTGCTGCTGGCTATGGCAGCACTTTGAACACCAAGTTTAAAAGAAAATCCCCACACAACCAATGGAAAAATCTGGCGCTCTTGTATCAAGTCAGGGGAATTCTGTCATGTATACGTGTTATTACTACAGTAGGGAGGAAGCCTAGACAATACGAAGAGATGTGATTTGTAGCAGGTTCTTAATCTTGTGTTGTGGACCCCTTCGACAGTCTGGTGAAACTGTATGGACCCATTCTTAGAAAAAATGTTTCTAACTGTATAAAATAAAAATACAGAGGGCTAAAACGGAAACTAATTTTACTGAAATGCAGTTATCAACGTATCAAAAAAGTGAGTTCACAAACCCCAGTTTAAAAAGCCTTACAGTCTTTAAACATGTGAAAAGATACAACATGATTGACAGTAAACATCTATCTGTTTGCTCCAGTGAGAAAAGCACAAAACTAAATGCAAATGGAGCCAAAAGGATTTAGGTAAGATTTTTTAAAACTACTTAGTGAATCCTAGAATAAAAACTGTACAGAATCTCCTCCTGTAATTATAAAAGAAAAAGAAGAAAATGATCTCTCTTGGACGTTTAGAATGCTGTCCATCCTGAAACAAGAAAAGTGAACTCAATGATCTCTCAGAATGACTTCTAGCTGTGTGATTTTAGCTCATTCCTTATAGTTTAAAAAAACAAAACAAACAAGAACCCCACCACAAATGTACACACTAAATCGTGTGAAATGTTCCTCTAAGTTATTTGAAATAAAATTCAACCAATTCAGTTCAATTTTACCAAGCAACAACTTTTAGAATAGAAAAAACTATCAAAAAAGAAAAATAAATGAATCATCACACTCATCATTTTCTTTTTCCCAATTAAAATGAAACAAATGGCAATAACTGCTTCTATCATTCTTTCTACACTTACCTGGTCTTTCTCATTCTGTAGAAGGCTGACAGGAGGAAGGGAAGATGGAAAAGTATTGGAGTATTTTGGAGCTCCACTCCCTTCTAGACTACCGTAATTTACCCTATACTGAGGGCCATATTTCAGTAACCTCTCATTATTCTCAGCATGCTTGGCCCCCAGTTGTAATCGCTGCTCAAAGGCAGCATTGTTGGCGGTGCTTGTTGAGTCACTTTGACTCCTAAGATATTTTTCTATGTTCTTCAGGGAGGAGCCATTCTGTTCTTGAAACCCTTCAACTGCTCTCCTTAAGAGTTTATTCCAGTCAACATTGCAGAGATCATTGCACGACCCCCCTAGACCCCTTGGCAGATTTAGGAAAAATGCCTGGCTTAACAGATGAAAAATGTCCAGGATTGTCTGGGTCCTTGTAGGAAGCAAGGCCTTTGTTGGTGACTTTGAGAACGGAGCCATTCCTAAAGTCACTCAAATTTATTTGTCTTTAAAATGTTATTGTTACAAAAGTTTTCCTTCCTTTGTTCATTTAACTTTTGCATATTTTTATGGCTATAAGTTTTTTTGGTTCTCGCGCATAATAGTTGAATGTTAGTGAGAGCAAATGATAATTTGACTCTTTTAGGGAGGCTTATATCTTTTGTCTTCATAACTGAAGAGGTCAAGGGTGATAAGGGTAGGGAAGTGTAAGAGGTTCTGCCAGGGACCCACCCTGGCATCCAGTCTGGAAGGAAGTCACCAGGCTCAAGTAAACTTGGAGTCGAAATTGTAAAGTTTATTGGTACGCTGTGCAAGGACAGCGGGCTAGATTCTCATGGAACCTGCAAACCAAAAGAAAACATAGGCATAATTTTAGATTCAAGATAGTAAATCAGGTGTCAATTATGCTAACTAGGTGGGATCAGGGAGGAGTTAAGGAGTGGTCAGTGCTTAAAGGACCATGCACTTTGAATATCAACTGCGCAGGCGTATTGCCCATGGTTCACTGGGAAATAGCCCAAGGGGGGGCTACCTGGAGGTGTGGTTTTAGGCCTGACACATCACTAAAGTCAATCCTAGGTCATGGCTACTGAGGAGTGCCCAGTCTGCCACCCATCAATGTCGGGCTTGACAAGATAGATATTGGGAACCAAGGCCATCAGAGACACAATGTGGGTATAATTGGCTAAGGAGTTACCCTATAGATAGGTTACTGAAGGATTCATGGTGCAGCTGGCCACTGCAACTAAGGGAGATAACATTTGCCTAAACTAAAAATGTTTATAGATAGTTTTGTGAAGAATTCATAAGTAGCTTATTGTTTCAAGCAGAGATAAACAGTTCATGAGTTGTTGCTGGGCAAAGTGCTGGCAGGGGGAAGGGGCAGAGTTAATGCTTTGAGATTGGCGGGGGGGGCGGGGGGGGCGGGGGGAGTGTGATTTTACAGATGGCTTTTACAAATTGATTTTACAGTCATAGATCCCAAAGCACCCCATTTACAAACTGATGTTAGAGATTGACATTACAAACTAATATTACAAACATATATACATCCCAAGGACCCCATCAATAACAAAATGGTCACTTGTTGTATTAACAATGCAATATTCACTATGCCTATAGCAATTATAAATAGGCTTAGGTGGTTATTAATCACAAAATATATCAGTCTCTCTATATGGGGGATAAAGTCAGAGAATTTATTAAAATACCAAATAACTGAGTCCCAAAACCAGAAAGTCAAAGCCATCAGGGTAGTTATGAAATTGGCACAAGTAGTTAACGTAGTAAACAGCCACATTCTTAAGCCTTCAAAACAGAACAGGCTACCTCAGGCAAAGGTACTTCTCTACCCACTCACAGCAACTGCTCAGCGTCCAGGAAGCATGCTCACAACAGCTCTGGCCCCCCGCAGTTCTGGTCCCTGGCAGTCCCCAACAAGAGTCCTTAGCAGAAATTGTGGCTGGCTCAAAAAGGAGTTTGTGCCTCCACCTCTATCTTGGCTACTACTGCTGCTGCTGCTGCTGCTGCTGCCGCGGCCACCGCCAGTCCCCACCGGAACTCTAACTCTTCTTCCACTTCCTCTTGCCCCTCCCCTTCCTGCTATGTCAGCAAGTCCAATGGGGCATGGAAGATCTTTAAATCCCATAACCCTTACACTTGTACAAAGAAATTCTGATGTGTTTATTTTCTTAAAGGGAAAGGTGATATTTTTTCTAAAATTTCTTTTTAAACAAGAAAAGCACATTTAAAAATTGTAGGTTTTTTTATCCTTAAACACCAATCAGAATGTGACCCTTTAGGAATTTTTTTTCAGAGAAGAAAAGCAAGAATAGCCAGCTTCATTGTAAACTAGAGGAAATAATGTTTTGTAATGTATGGATCCATGACATGAGGGAGGGGCTTTCAAACATAAGAACCGTAATATAGAATAATTTCCTTCATGTAAACTATGTTGAGGGTAAAAAGGAAAGTTGGCAGGAAATGCTATAGGTTTTGATTAACCAGTGAAATGTCAACTCTTTCATTTTTTTATCACTTCAATATGTTTTTTGCTATTTAGGCGTATGGAATGAAATTAGAGAAGTATGGTGACCTTTCTTCTGCTTTCTTTGCAACAACTCTTACCAGCTTAGATGAAGCATTACATGGAGGTGTGCCCCTGGGCTCACTCTCAGAGGTAAGGGAAATGTTTTTTTCCCTTATTTTGTAGTCAGTAATCAATTCATAAACATTAATTAAGTAGATATAGCCAAGAAAGAAGTAGATTAGTAAAATCAGTTATTTAACAAGAATTGGTTTTATCTCTTGAATTAGATTGTGAGTACATTTAAAACAGATTCATCTACCTATTTTTAATACCATCTACAGCTTATTTTTTTTAAACAAATGCTTTATTAATTTCTGTTTTACATCATTCACTTCCACCAGATTTTGAGTTACAACATTGTCCCCCCGTTATTCCCCTACCCAACCTCCCAGAATAGCAGTCCCACAAGACATCGCTTCCTCCAATCTGCTCTCTCCCATATCTTCTCCCATATCCTCTTCGACTTTTCCATTAGAGGAAGGTGAATCTTTGTGTCCCAATGCCTGCACATCTTTGTCTCCCAATTATAAGCAAAAGAGTATTAATAATAGTATTTATATATATTTGAAACATTTAATCTTAAGACCTCGAATTTCAGATCCATTTCCTTCCTCCCTTGTCACCCATTCCCTCTGGGGAGATAAGTAATTCAGTATATGTTGTACATGTCTAGCTATGCAAAACATTATCATAGTAGATATATTGTACAAGGCTGCTTATATTTCCCTCCCACTCATCCCACCCCCCACCTGGTCCATTCCCTACATGATCCTGTCCCTCTTCTATAGTGGGTACTTCCAACCTCCCCTCTCCCCAAGGATGCCCTCCCATTCATCATCCCTCCTCTAATCCCCCTTCCCCTATTCTGCTGCAGGTTGAGATATCCCATTTAGTATGTATGTCATTCGCTCCCTGAACCAAATTCAATGAGAATGTGGTTTTGCCTTTTTAGCCTTCCTATTCTCCTCCTCCCTTGCAACCACTTCCCCTTGCTTCTTCTACATGAGATAGTTTACCCTACCCTGTCTCTCCCCATCTCCTCTTGCCAATTTCCTCTCTCACCTCATAATTTCATCCCTTGAGTATTCTCCCTTCCCAACAAATTCAACCTATGCCCTCTATCCATATATAACTGTAACCATATACACACACATTCACATATGTATTCATATGACCACACACCCTTCTTCCATTATTTTCATAGTGAGAAAGATTTCATCAGTCACAGTTATTGCTTTTCCATATAGGAATGTAAATAGTTCAACTTTGATAAGTTCCTTTTGATTTCTTTTCCCTGATTACCTTCTCAGGCATCTCTTCCTTCTTGTGTCTGGGTGTCAAATTTTCTATTCAATTCTGTTTTTTTCCTGAAGAATGCTTGAAAGTCCTCTATTCCACTGAATGACCATATTTTCCCCTGAAACAAAATACTCAGTTTTGCTGGGTAGGTGACCCTTGGGTTCATTCTCAGTTCTTTTGCCCTCTGGAATATCATATTCCATGCCCTTTGATCCCTCAGTGTAGAAGCTGCCAGGTCCTGGGCTATTCTGATTGTGTTTCCACAATTTGATTGTTTCTTCCTGGCTGCTTGTAGTATTTTCTCCTTGATCTGGGGATTCTGGAACCTGGCTATAATATTCCTGGGAGTTTTCTTTTTGGGATCTTTTTCAGGAGGTGATTGGTGGATTCTTTCAACCTCTATTTTGCCCTCTGGATCTAAAACATCAGGGCAGTTTTCCTTGAGAATTTCTTGAAGGGTGATGTCTACGTTCTTTGTTTGATCATGGCTTTCGGGTAGTCCAATAATTTTTAAATTGTCTCTCCTGGATGTATTTTCCAGGTCAGTGGTTTTTCCCATGAGATATTTCACATTGCCTTCTAATCTTTCGTTTGTTTGTATCTGTTTAATAGCATCTTGATTTCTCATAAAGTCGCTAGCTTCCATTTGCTCCAGTCTAGCTCTGAAGGAATGAATCTCCTCAGTGAACTTTTGAGATTCTTTTTCCATCTGGCAAATTCGACTTTTTAAGGCATTCTTCTCCTCATTGCCCTTTTGGGCCTCCTTTGCCATCTGAGTTAGTCTATTTCTTAAGGTGTTGTTTTCCTCAGTCAGGCTGTTGACCCTCATTTCATACTTTTCCTGCATCCTTCTCATTTCTCTTTCCAATTTTTCCTCCACTTCTCTTATTTGATTTTTAAAGTCCTTCTTAAGGTCCTCTATAGCCTGCAACCCGCTCATGTTTTCCCCTGGGTCTTTTGGAGCAGGACTTCTGACCTCACAGTCCTTTTCCCACTCTATGCCCCCAAAATAGGAGTCTAGGGTTGCATTTTTCTGTTTCCTTTGCCTTGGCATGCTGCACTTAATTACTTGACTTTTGGGCTTGTTGCCACACTATGGCTTTAAGGCCAGCTAGAGGAATTTTTGTCCCGAACATGTGGGGGGCAACTTCCATTTCTGGCAAGCTGTAAACCCACCCATGACTTCCACCCCAGATCACAATCCAGATCCAGAGAGGTTATAGCAAGAGCAATTACCCCCCAAGAGTGATCACTGCATCTCCCTACAGTTAGCATGCAGGCCAGGAGCTGGAGCTGCCTCTGAAAACTATAAAATGTCATGTCTCCTCAGTGGCTTCTAGCCCCCAGGGGAGGGAGCCGACACATTCCCCAAATACAGGTCCCAAAGTCCATAGGACACTAACCTCTTACTTTGTCCTAGGCATGTCTATGTTGATAATTCTGGAATCTCCACAGCTGCTGGTTTTCTGGGGTTCCTCCAGCCGGCTGCTGGCCCCGCCGCCCTGGGGCTAAAACCTCGGCTTATGGGGACCTGGGCTCGGCTCGCTGCTCTCTGCGCGATGCGTGCTGCCTGCTCCCAAACCAATGTGCTGGTCCTTCCTGCAGGGCTCCTGGGCTGTCCTCAGCGGGAGGTTAGCTTCTCTGTGTTTTTGTGTGGGTGCTGGGGCTCCAGAAGTTGTTCAGAGTCCCCTTTTACATAGTTTGGGGGGAATCTGGGGGCAGAGTGGCTTGGATGAGCTGTTTCTACTCCGCCATCTTGGCTCCTCCCCAGCTTAATTTTTTTTGATTGGGACCCTTAATCTCAAACCTTTTCTATCTCCTCAGACCTTGTTCTTTTCATCTTTAATCCCTCTTTGTTTTGGCTTCCTCCCCTCTCCTTAAAATATGCTCCAGCTCCTATCCTAAGAAAAACCTAGCTGAGCCAAGGAGGAGGACTCTCTCATCTGATTCTAAAGGGATATAAAAGCAGGAGTATTCTGAGTCATTGAGGAGGGCAAGATGAAAATTTGATTCAGTTACTGATATAAGGACATCTACTCACAAACTTTAGTATGTCCTATGGAAGTCAAACATCTTGTACTTTTACATGCCTGCCTTCTCATAGCTGATTACCTCAGGAACTCCTTTTCTGAGAATTCTGAAATCATCTTAAAATCTCCCCTTTCATCATCTTTCTGTGCCCTTTCTCTCTCCTCTTTCCTGGATATGATTTTGTCAATGTAAATGATACTAAAGGACATGTATTACATCTTTTTTATCTCCATAGATTAATCAGGATAGCAAAATTCCATTTCCCTACCTATTTCAACACTGATGAAACATTACTTTTGATGAGCAGCCAAATTCATTTGCATCAGGAACTTACTTGTAATGATATACTAAAAAGGTAAACTTGTCTTCTGGCCTTTGACAATTCCAGTATCCCTGTGCAGCTCTTTACACTCCGATGCTCAGACTATTGCCATATGGATTGCTTGGTCTTCTTGCCCCAAGCTTCTACCCAGTCCAGTCTATGAACAGAACTGACAGAGTGATCTTCCTGAATTGCTGATCTGACTGTCCCATTACCCACCCTCACCTTCACTGAGTAAACTCAGTTTACTCCCTGTCATCTCTTGAATCGAATAAAAATATTGTTTTGGGTTTTCAAAGCCCAGAATAACCACTTCTTGGCCCCCAGCTTCCATCTTCTCACTATACCTTACAATCTTCCACATGCTCTGAGGTCTAATGACACTGGCATTTTTTCTTTGGTGTTCTTTACACGAGATACTACATCTTTTACATGTAGGCAGTTTCTTTGGCTATCACTCATCCCGGGAATGTTTCCTCCTAATTTTTGCCTCCTAGTGTCCTTTGAATATTTTAGGTTCAAGACAAAATTGCCTATACCCTGAGCCTATATGGATGAACTGATACCTGAATGAGGCCAGGTATCATCCCAATTGAATTTGCCCTGAGTTTAAATCCTGTTAAAATCCTCTCTTTTAATGGCAGCAATAACCTTGAGTAACTCAGTTTTAAAAGTTTGGAATTAGTTTTTACTCTCGTTGATCACTCCTGACATCCTCTTCCTATTTAATGGCTATGCCTCTTCCCCCTCCATAACTTTCAACTCAGATTCATTTTCTTACTTCAAGTCTGTTTTTCTCTTTAAAGACTAATCTCAAGTATGTTGTTTATAGCCAACTTTGGCCAAACTTCCCTTCCATCTTATACCAAGTGAGGAAAGAAGAGGTTAATGTTTTGCCCAGGCTCACATGGCTAGGAAGTATTCTGAGGCAGGATTTGGATTCACTGCTGTCTTCTTTACTTCAGGCCCAGCACTCTTGTGCGCTGTGCCCTTCACTGAGACACAACTCGTTTAATTGTTTCCCTTCTGATAGGTAATTTATTTACTTGGTCTACCATTCTGTATACATGGCCTACAGGATACAGTACTGGATGTGGAGTCAGGAAGACCTTCTATCTAATCCATCCTCAGGTACTTATAAACCTGTGTTACCTTCAGTAAAAACCAGTTAAGTACCATGTGTGTCACTTTCCTCATCTATACTAATCAGACACGACTGTTCCCTAGTTATCATAAAGATCAAATATATAATATGTACAAAGCATTTAGCAAAGCTATATAGAAATTTACTACATAAATCACAGATGTTCTTTGCTCCCAGAAATAGCAATGCGCTTATGTAATTTGGCACTGTGTGGGATATACAACCTTTACCTCCCCCGCAAAAAAAAAAAAAAAAAAAAAACCCAGAGGTTTCTCAAGGCAAAAAAGCTCTTTCCTTCCCTAGTCAAGTCTCTCCAGAGTTGGGTATCACCTACCCCAGAGCAAGTTGACATAGGAACAGTTATATACCCCTATACAAACAACTCTAAGAAAACCCACAAAAGCCCTTCCTTATATCTGGACCTCCATTCCCATTGGTTGGATGTATGGCCTCACATTCTAAGTATATAATGCAAACATGTATTTCAGCTGTTTTCCTTATAGAGCAAAGGCAGGTAGTTAAAAGTGTATTCTAGGAGGGAGAAGGGAAGGGGGGATACCACCGGATTTCCCTGAAAACAGGCCATTTCCAGGAAAATGAAACTCAGGCCTAGAGGGGGTTAGGACCTAGCTCAATTCTGGGGACTATTGCTCCTATTTTTTGAGATTACTTTCACCTATTTCACTCAGGACCTTTTCCACTATTGCTTTTTTTTGAAATCATTTATTCATTTACTTAAAACACCATCTCTAGGGGCGGCTAGGTGGCGCAGTGAGTAGAGCGTCGGCCCTGGAGTCAGAAGGACCTGAGTTCGGTTCTGGCCTCAGACACTTAATGCACACACACACAAAAACCTAGCTGTGTGACCTTGGGCAAGTCACTTAACCCCAATTGCCCTCCAAAAAAAAAAAAAACAAAACAAAAAAAAACCACCATCTCTGGTTTTTTTTTTTTCAAATGCTTTATTAACTTCTGGTTTACAACATTCATTTCTGCCATTTTGAACTCTAAATTTTCTCCCCCACTGTCGCCTTACTCTCTCTAAGATCGTGTGCAATCTTACATAAGCTCTACATATACATTCATATTAAATATATTTTCACATTAGTCATGTGGTAAAAAAGAATTAGAACCATTGGGAGGAACCACAAGAAAGGAGAAACAAAAGAGAGAGAGAGAGAGAGAGAGAGAGAGAGAGAGAGAGAGAGAGAGACTATATTTCAATCTGAATTAAGATGCCATAGATCTTTTTCTGAATGTGGAGAGCCTTTTCTATTATGAGTCTTTTGGAGTTGTCGTCTATCCTAGTGTTGCTGAAAAGAGCTAAGTCTATTAAAGTCAGTCATTGCACAATGCTGCTGTGTCTATGTACAATGCTTTCATGACTCTGCTCACTTCCATTGACCTCACTTCATGTAAGTGTTTTTCTGAAGTCTGTCTGCTCATTTTTTCTAGCACAACAGTATTCCATTCCATTCACAGACCTCAACTTGTTCAGTCATTCCCAATTTGGGGGCATCTCCTCAATTTCTAATTCTTGTCCACCATAAGGAGAGCTCCTGTACAGATTTTGGTATGTGTGGTCCTTTTCCAATTCTTATGATTTCTTTGGCATTTGGACCTCATAGTGGTATTGCTGGTCTAAAGAGAATGCATACTTTTGTAACCCTTTGGACATAGTTCCAAATTGCTCTCTAGAAGGGTTGGATCAGTTCATAACTACACCATCCAGATTTTGCCACATCCTCTGCAATATTCATCATTTTCTTTTTTTTCCATATTAGAAATATATTTGAGGACGTTATGAGAGATATTTGCTGTAAAGATCGTTTCCCAACTTTCTGCTTTCCTTCTAATCTTGGTTTGCATTAGTTTTGTTTGTACAAATACTTTCAATTTAATGTGAATATCATTATTTATTCTACATTTCATAATCCCCTCTATCTCTTGTTTGGTCAGGAATTTTTCCATTTTTCATACATCTGACAGTCAGAGTATTCCCGGTTCTTCTAATTTGATTGCTTCATTGTCCATGGTATCTTTTAGCAAAATATAGTTTCCTTCCTTATCTCTTTTGTTTAGGTGTATTTTTGTTTTTACTTTGTCTGTGATCATGATTGCTCCCACTAATCTATTTTTTAAATTTTAGCTGAAGAATGATAGATTCTCTTCCAACCCTTTACCTTTACTTTGTGTCTCTCTCTCTCTTCTTCTAGTGTGTTTCTTGTAAATAACATGTTCTAGGATTCTGTTTTAGATCGACTCTGGTATCTGCATCGATCTTATGGGAGAGTTCATCTTATTCACATTAGTAGCTATGATTACTACAATTGTATTTCCCTCCATCCTATTCTTCTTCCTCTTTGTCCTGTCTCTCTGGACATTATAGCAGTATCATGCCAGGAAACTGAATTGCTTCCATTTGAGTTTTCTTAGGAGGATTCTGAAGATCATCTGGCAGGATAATATACCAAACACTGAGGTCCCTTCTTAAATTAAACTGCCAAGCATTCAAATTCTACTTTACAGAGCACAGGTCTGATGGTCAGGCCATGTTATTTAAAGGCTAATCATATGTTTACCAAAAAGACTATTTTATGGAGAACTCACACAGGGAAAGTGCTCACATGGTTGTCAGAAAAAAGCAGCACAAGGACACTCTCAAATTTTCTCTTGAAAACTTTGGAATTGATTATATGACATGGGAGATACTGGCACAGGACCACTCAACATGGCAGGTGCCCTCATCAGAGAAGGTGCTATGCTCTGTGAGCAAAGCAGGCCTGAATCAGTTCAAAAGAAATGTGGAATGTGCATATTTAGAGAATCTAAGCCAATGTTCCCGTGGACTATTTGTGCCTGACCTGTGGTAGAGCCTTCTGAGCTCCTACTGGCCTGATAAGGCACAGTCTGACACACTGTAATTTGACCCTAACAAATGTTCCCTTTGATAACTAAGGCCAACCACCATACTGTTACCCTTGTTGATCTCATTAAATTCCATGATTATAATAACTACTTCTATGCTGATGATTCCCAGTTCTCCTGATCCTGCTCCAACCTATTTGCTTACCTTCAGTCTTGCCCTTTCAACTGTCTTTCATACATTTGGAACTGGATATCCAACAAATGTCTTCAGGTCAGTCTGTCTAAAATCAAACTCATCTGACCTCCTAAATCCCCTCTTCTAATCTCCATTACTCTAGAGTGGGCCATCATCTCCTAGTCTCTCAGGCTAACAAGATAGGTATTATCCTTGACTATTTACTATCCCTTATTCCAGATATCAAATCTGTGTCAACAAAATTTTTTCCACTTTGCAAAATCTCTCCAGTATGCCCCCTTCTCTCTTCTAACAGTGCTACTGCACTGCTGCCAGCTTTCAACACCTTATGCATGCACCACTATGGTATTGCATTAGCTTTTTCTTGTGTCTGCCTTTCCCCAAGTCTCTCCACATACCAATCCATCCTCCATTCAGCCGCCAAAGTGATTCTCCTGAAGCTCCACTCTAAATCTGTTATCCCCCTACTCAATAACTTCCAGTGCTTCATCATGTTAGGGATTAAATACAAAATCCTGTTTGGCATTCAGTGCCCTTCACCTCCTACTTTTCCTGTCTTCTTACACCTTAATCTCTTATTCTTTGAACCTGTGATGAAGGCTTCCTTGCTCTTCCATGACCAAGATAATCTATCCCTTGGCTTCAGTCATTTCCTCTGTCTATCTAACATGCCAGGAATGATTTCATCCTTACTTTCTCAATACTGGCTCCCATGATTTTCAAAGTCCCAGTTAACATCAAATCTTTAATATTAATCCTATCCCAGATGCTCTTAATTCTAATACCCTCCATCTCTAAATTGATTGCAATTTATCATATATGTATAGTTTTATTTGGGGTTTATTTTATTTTTATTTTACAAATTTATTGTGTGCTAGTTTAGTCAAGTGATTGTCTTTAGCCTCGTTTTCTATCCCCATCACTTAACACTGCACCTGGCACACAGAAGGCACTTAACAAATGCTTACTGTCTGACAGATGTGGTACCCTGTAGTTATTAGACCCCCCCACCCCATTATTTTGACTTCTGTTAGTGTTTTTTATAAGGATATTTATGTCTATACTCTTCATGGCAGGGAGTGCCTCATTTAAAAAAAATAATCCTCAGCACCTAGAGCAACCTCTGGAATATAGGTGCTTAAAAATTGTGTTGTTTTTTTTTTTTTTAACAGTTAATAGACTTGAAGATGGCGGAGTAGAAACAGCACTTTCAAGGTGCTCTGCCCCACAACACCTCCAAACAATGTGAAAGGGGAATCTGAACAAATTCTGGAGCCCTAGCACCCCAGAACAACACAGAAAAGCTAACCTCCTACTGAGGACAGCCTAGCAGCCCTGCAGGGAGCAGCCAGCACAGTGCTCTGCAAGCTGGGAACCGATAGCGCATCACTCTGGGAGCTGAGCCCAGGCCCTCTTGAGCTGCGGTTTTAGCTCCAAAGCAGCTGGGCCAGCAGCCAGCTGGAGGGACCCCAGAATACCAGCAGCTGTGGAGATTCCAGAATTATCAGCACAGATATGCCTAGGAAAAAGTGAAAGGTTAGTGCCCTATGGACTTTGGGACCAGTATTTGGGGAACGCATCGGCTTCCTCCCCTGGAGGCAAAAAGCTGCTGAAGAAACATGGCACAGAGGCCATTTTGCAGCATCAGTGGCAGCTCTAGCTCCTGGTCTTTGAACTGTAAGGAGATTGAGCAATCAGTCTGGGGGTTAAACGCTCGTGCTTTAAACTGCCTGGATCTCAATTGTGGTCTGGGGGGGGAAGTTTGGGGTGGGTATCCAATTTCCCAGAGCTGGTGGAGGCTTTACAGAGGCCACCCAACCTCCAGAAGTTGTGAAGCCCCCAAGTTTGGGACGGAAGCTCTCCTGTCTGGTGGCAGAGTCCTACTGTGGCAACAAGCCCCCAAATCAAGTAATTAAGTGGCAACATGCCTAGGCAAAAGAAACAAAGGAAACAGAAAAATTCAACATTCGACTCCTATTTTAGGGGCAAAAAGGATCAAAGCATGGAGGAGGACTGTAATGTCAGAACTCCTGAACCAAAAGCCCCAAATGAAAATACAAGCTGGCTACAGGCCATAGAGGACCTTAAGAAGCAGATAAGAGAAGTGGGAGAAAATTGGGAAGAGAAATGATAAAGATGCAAGAAAAGTATGAAATGACAGTCAACAGGCTGAGGAAAATAACACCTTAAAAAATAGACTAACTCGAAGATGGCGGAGTAGAAACAGCTCGTCCAAGCCTCTCTGCCCCCAGATTCTCCACAAACTATGTAAAAAAGGACTCTGAAAATCTTCTGGAGCCCCAGCACCCACAGAACGACACAGAGAAGCTAACCTCCCGCTGAAGACAGCCCAGCACCCTGCAGGAAGGACCAGCGCAGTGGTCTGGGAGCCGGCAGCGCGCAGAGCGCAGGAGCCGAGCCGAGCCCAGGTCCACGTGAGCCGAGGTTTTAGCCCCAGGGCGGCAGGGCCAGCAGCCGGCTGGAGGAACCCCAGAACACCAGGAACTGTGGAGACGCCAGAATTATCAACATAGACTTGCCTAGGACAAAGTAAGAGGTTAGTGTCCTATGGACTTTGGGACCTGTATTTGGGGAATGCGTCAGCTCCCTCCCCTGGGGGCTAGAAGCTGCTGAGGAGACATGCCATTTTGTAGTTTTCAGAGGCATTTCCGGCTCCCAGCCTACAAATCGTGGGGAGATCCAGCGATCAGTCTTGGGGGGTAATCGCTCTTGCTTTAACCTCCCTGGATCTGGATTGTGATCTAGGGTGGAAGTTGTGGGTGGGTTTACAGCTTGCCAGAAACGGAAGTTGCCCCCCACAAGTTCGGGACGAAAATTCCTCTATCTGGCCTTAAAGCCATAGTGTGGCAACAAGCCCAAAAGTCAAGCAATTAAGTGGCAACATGCCAAGGCAAAGGAAACAGAAAAATGCAACCCTAGACTCCTATTTTGGGGGCATAGAGCGGGAAAAGGACTGTGAGGTCAGAAGTCCTGCTCCAAAAGCCCCAGGGGAAAACATGAGTGGGTTGCAGGCCATAGAGGACCTTAAGAAGGACTTTAAAAATCAAATAAGAGAAGTGGAGGAAAAATTGGAAAGAGAAATGAGAAGGATGCAGGAAAAGTATGAAATGAGGGTCAACAGCCTGACTGAGGAAAACAACACCTTAAAAAATAGACTAGCTCAAATGGCAAAGGAGGCCCAAAAGGGCAATGAGGAGAAGAATGCCTTAAAAAGTCGAATTTGCCAGATGGAAAAAGAATCTCAAAAGTTCACTGAGGAGATTCATTCCTTCAGAGTTAGACTGGAGCAAATGGAAGCTAATGACTTTATGAGAAATCAAGATGCTGTTCAGCAGATCCAAACAAATGAAAGATTAGAAGGCAATGTGAAATATCTCATGGGAAAAACCACTGACCTGGAAAATAGATCCAGGAGAGACAATTTAAAAATTATTGGACTACCTGAAAGCCATGATCAAAGAAAGAACCTAGAAATCACCCTTCAAGAAATTCTCAAGGAAACTGCCCTGATGTTTTAGATCCAGAGGGCAAAATAGAGGTTGAAAGAATCCACCAATCACCTCCTGAAAAAGATCCCAAAAAGAAAACTCCCAGGAATATTATAGCCAGGTTCCAGAATCCCCAGATCAAGGAGAAAATACTACAAGCAGCCAGGAAGAAACAATTTCAATATTGTGGAAACACAATCAGAATAGCCCAGGACCTGGCAGCTTCTACACTGAGGGATCGAAGGGCATGGAATATGATATTCCAGAGGGCAAAAGAGCTGGGAATGAACCCAAGGGTCACCTACCCAGCAAAACTGAGTATTTTGTTTCAGGGGAAAATATGGTCATTCAGTGGAATAGAGGACTTTCAAGCATTCTTGAGGAAAAAACCAGAGTTGAATAGAAAATTTGACATCCAGACACAAGAAGTAAGAGATGCCTGAGAAGGTAATCAGGGAAAAGAAATCAAAAGGAACTTATCAAACTTGAACTATTTACATTCCTATATGGAAAAGCAATAACTGTGACTGATGATATCTTTCTCACTATGAAAATAATGGAAGAAGGGGGTGTGGTCATATGAATACATATGTGAATGTGTGTGTATATGGTTACAGTTATATATGGATAGAGGGCATAGGTTGATTTTGTTGGGAAGGGAGAGTACTCAAGGGATGAAATTATGAGGTGAGAGAGGAAAGTGGCAAGAGGAGATGGGGAGAGACATGGTAGGGTAAACTATCTCATGTAGGGGAAGTGGGTGCAAAGGAGGGGGAGAATAAGGAAGGCTAAAAAGGCAAAACCACATTCACATTGAATTTGGTTCAGGGAGAAAATGACATACATACTAAATGGGATATCTCAACCTGCAGCAGGACAGGGGGAAGGGGGATGAGAGGAGGGATGATGGATGGGAGGGCATCCTTGGGGTGAGGGGAGGTTGGAAGTACCCACTATAGAAGAGGGACAGGATCATGTAGGGAATGGACCAGGTGGGGGGTGGGATGAGTGGGAGGGAATTATAAGCAGCCTTGCACAATATATCTACTATGATAATGTTTTGCATAGCTAGACATGTACAACATATACTGAATTACTTATCTCCCAAGAGGGAATGGGTGACAAGGGAGGAAGGAAATGGATCTGAAATTCAAGGTCGTAACATTAAATGTTTCAAATATATATAAATACTATTATTAATACTCTTTTGCTTATAATTGGGAGATAAGATGTGCAGGCATTGGGACACAAAGATTCATCTTCCTCTAATGGAAAAGTCGATGGGGGTATGGGAGAAGGTATGGGAGAGAGCAGATTGGAGGAAGCGATATCTTGTGGGACTGCTATTCTGGGAGGTTGGGTAGGGGAATAATGGGGGGAAAATGATTGTAACTCAAAATCTGGCGGAAATGAATGATGTAAAACAGAAGTTAATAAAGTATTTGTTTAAAAAAAATAGACTAACTCAAATGGCAAAAGAGGCTCAGAAAGGCAATGAGGAGAAGAATGACTTAAAAAGCCGAATTTGCCAGATGGAAAAAGACTCTTTAAAGCTCAATGAGGAGATTCATTCCCTCAGAGTTAGACTAGAGCAAATGGAAGCTAGTGACTTTATGAGAAATCAAGATGCTGTGAAACAGATCCAAACAAATGAAAGAATAGAAGAAATATTTCATGGGAAAAACCACTGACCTGGAAAATAGATCCAGGAGAGATAATTTAAAAATTTTTTAATTTTTAATTAATTAATTAAAATTAATTAAAATTAATTAAAAATTATTGGATTACCTGAAAGCCATGATCAAAGAAAGAGCCTAGAAATCATCCTTAAAGAAATTCTCAAGGAAAATTTCCCTGATGTTTTAGACACAGAGGGGTAAATAGAGGTTGAAAGAATCCACCAATTGCCTCCTGAAAAGGATCTCAAAAAGAAAACTCCTGGGAATATTATAGCCAGAACTCCCAGATCAAGGAGAAAATACTACAAGCAGCCAGGAAGAAACAATTTGAATACTGTGGAAACACAATCAGAATAGCACAGGACTTGGCAGCTTCTACACTGAGGGATTGAAGGGCATGGAATATGATATTCCAGGGGGCAAAAGAGCTGGGAATGAACCCAAAGGTCACCTACCCAGCAAAACTGAGTATTTTGTTTCAGGGAAAATATGGTCATTCAGTGGAATAGAGGACTTTCAAGCATTCTTGAGGAAAAAACCAGAGTTGAATAGAAAATTTGACATTCAGACACAAGAAGTAAGAGATGCTTGAGAAGGTAATTAAGGAAAAGAAATCAAAAGGAACTTATCAAAGTTGAACTATTTACATTCCTACATGGAAAAACAATAACTGTGTCTGATGAAACCTTTCTCATTATGAAAATAACTGAAGAAGGGTATATGGGCATATGTTTACAGGTATACATGCATAGAAGGCACAGGTTGAATTTGATGGGAAAGGATGATACTTAAGGGGTGAAGTTAAGAGGAGAGAGAGGAAAGTGGCAAGAGGAGATGGGGAGAGACAGGGTAGGGTAAACTATCTCACGTAGAAGAGGCAAGGGGAAGTTGTTGCAGGGGAGGGGAAGAACAGGAAGGCAAAAAGGCAAAACCCTATTCTCATTGAAGTTGGCTCAAGGAGAGAATCATATACATACTAAATGGGATATCTCACCCTGCAGGAGAGTAGGGGAAAAGGGGGATGAGTGGGGGCATGATGGAGGGGAGAGCATTCTGGGGGGAGGGGAGGTTAGAAGTACCCACTATAGATGAGGGACAGGGTCAAGTAGGGAATGGACCAGGTGGGGGGGGTGGGATGAGTGGGAGGCAAATATAAGCAGTCTTTTACAATATATCTAATATGGTAATGTTTTGCATAGCTATACATGTACAACACATACTGAAGTGCTAATCTTCTCAGAGGGAGTGGGTGACAAGGGTGAAAGGGAATGGATCTGAAAATCGAAGTTTTTAAATTAAATATTTCATAAGATGTCCAGGCATTGGCGCTTAGAGTTTCACCTTGCCATAATGGCAAAATTGAAGGGGGTATGGGAGAAGATATGGGAGAGAGCAGATTGGATGAGGGGATATCTAGTGGGACTGCTATTCTGGGGTGGTGGGTAGGGAAAAAAATGAGGGAAAAATCGTAACTCAAAATTTGGCGGAAATGAATTATGTAAACCAGAAGTTAATAAAGCATTTGTTTAATTAAAAAAAAAAATAATAGTTGACTTCTAAGCTTTATAACACGGTTTTTCGGTGACATCTTTTGTCCAAAATAAATATTGCATTTCACTGAACTTTATATAAGACTGTCGCTTTGTGGCCAGTTCACATATTACACTGTTAGTAGGCCATCGCGTAACCAAAACCTGGTATTATATTTTTTCCCTTTTAAAATCCTTTTTCCCCTGAATTTTTTCAGCCTGTGAAATCTTTCTTCTCGTTAAAAAACGGAGAATGGAGTCAAATGAAACCCTGCATATATAAACTGAAGTACATCATGAATTTTTTCCGTTAAAGTAGATATTCAGACTAAATTGTCGCCAGTGAAATTACCCCTTGCATTCTTAATTTTGTCAGAAGTGATATGATAAATGTTCAGATATAATAGCAGTGGAGTGAAAATGGAGTAGGCTTCACTCTGCAGAGGTTGGCCCTGGTTCACATATCAATGTTACATATTCACAGGAGCAAAGCTGGGGAAATAGTAAGAAATGGCTCTTCTGGACAGTGAAGGAAGTTTGTGAAATAAGTATCAAAGTGTGATAGAGACAATTCTACCAGTGGGAATCGACTCCTAAAGACTTTCAAGAACTGAAACTGTTAAATTTTCAGGAGAATTTCAAGGTAGTAAATAAATAGCTGGAGCACAGTTTAACCAGATCCTGTACATGTTAATGCTATTTGTTACTGAAAAAGAATTGGTGTCTGCCAAGGGGGCCAAAATTCCTCTAAGACTGGAGTTCATTCATTTTTATTTTTATGTCTGTAACACATGAAGAAATATCTGGAACTTAGTAGGGGCTGAAGTAATCTAGTTTTTAATAATTAAGGAGCATTTCAGAATAAAACAGAGTCTTTTTGAAGTCATATATCCAACGAGAGTATTCTGCCTCACGGAAAACTTTGTGGCTTTCATGTCCTTTTGTTTGTAGTCCTGATATTACATCTTTACTGGGCCATCCAGTGTTTCTAAAAATTGTCCTTACATTTCCTAACAGTATTTTTTTTTTGCTTTTTGGAGGGCAATTGGGGTTAAGTAACTTGCCCAAGGTCACATGGCTAGGTTTTTGTTTGTTTGTGTGTTAAGTGTCTGAGGCCAGATCGGAACTCAGGGCCTTCTGACTCTAGGGCCGGCACTCTACTCACTGCACCACCTAGCCACCCCTTCCCAACAATATTTTTCATGACTTTTCGCACATTTGGATATTCACTCACTCTTCCAGTAGCCAGAAGGGACTCAAATGAATTTGATGATTTCTGAAATAAATCAACTAATGAATTACTTCAGTATAAACGGGAATTCAAACTCTTCACAAAGGAGATATGTTATAAGCTAAAACTTAATAGCAGTGGAGCAGGCATCGCACTCTCATGTACCTGTTCCCTCTGTTATATATCAATATTATTCATTAATTCAAACCCTGTCATTCACAAGAGGCTGTCATTAGTTTTCTAAGAGGTGTGTGCCTCTCAGTATTAAATGGCACCACAAAGCCATCTTGTCCTGACACCTTCAAATTAATGTAGTGGTTGATTTCAGTCTTGAATCCTTCCTTCAGCTTTTTGAATGCCATGGCAGGTCCGGGGGTCTCATGAGCTGCCTCTTCACAGAAGAGGCACCAGGAAGGTCCTCACCAAAGTAATGGAGGGAGAAGCAGCAGTGGCAGGAAGAGAAGCAGGAGGAGGAGGAGGAAGAAGATAATGGTGGTGATGGTGAGGAAGAAGAGGAGATAAAAGAGGAAGAGGCAGAGGAGTAGGAAGGAGAGAAGGAAGAGGAGAAGGAGGAGGAGGAGAACCAGGAGGAAGAGGAAGAGAAGGAGAAAGAGAAGGGGGAGGAGGTGGAGGAGGAAGAGGAGGAAGAGCAGGAATAAGAGGAGGAGGAGGAGGCAGCAGAGGTGGAGCTACCAAATTAATGTGTCTGTAGTGAGTATTTGACCCAGTCACTGACCTAGTCAATAAACTCCTATCATTCCCTATTGTTGTCTTTATCAAATTTTAAAACAGCTTATTAGGCATAACTTGCCCCCTCTCACCTTTATGCCCTTTTTCACTCTTTATTCCCATCTGTCCAATATTTCAGTAACATTGCCTGGCCACCTTATCCTTCCTCACACAAAACACTACATTTCCAGGCTTTGGGTATGTTCACTGGCTGATCCCCTTTACCTGGAATGCTCCCTGTGCTCATCTCCACCTCCTGCCTTGCCTGGCTCCCTTCAAATCCCAGTCAAAATCTTACCTTCTATAGTATGCCCTCCCTAGTCCCTACTCCATGCTAATTTCATCCCTTTGTTAATTGTCTCCAATTAAACCTCTTGATATCCTGTTTGGGCACAAACAATTTTATTTTTTCTCCCTCATTAGACTGTGAGCTCCTGGAAAGCAGGAATCATGTAAAACATAATAGCACACATTAGTTGCAATAGTGAAAGAAGAAAAAGATTAAAAGGTGAAAAAAACTATGCAAAAGAATAAAAGAAGTGGGGAATAAAGTGTGCTTTGACCTGCATTCAGAGTTCATCCCTTCTTTATCTGGATATGGAGAACATTTTCCTGTGTGAGTCCTTTGTACTTGTGTTGGAGCATTGTGTTGCTGAGAAGAGTTGAGGTATTCATAGTTGATTATCACACAATATTGCTGATGCTGTGTACTGTGTTTCCTTGTTCTGCTCCTTTCACTCAGCATCAATCTGTCATAGATTTTCTAGGTTTTTCTCAAATCTGCACGCTCCTCATTTCTTATAGCACAATAGTATTCTATTGCATTCATATGCCACAACTTGATTAGTCATTCCCCAACTTAGAAGCATTCCCTCATTTTGTAATATTAAGTTATAGGAAGTGATATGACTGCATGAACATCAATGAGATGACATCATCAACATTAATATTAATGCATGATGACATCAATATTAATATTGTGATGACAACATTAATATTAACGGGATGGCTTCATAAAAATTAATATTAAAGAGATGATGCATAAATATTTATGAGTTGCCATCATAAATATGAATGTTAATGAGATGAAGGCATTTATATTAATGAGATGATATCACTGATATTAATGAGAGTATGTCTCGAATATGCCTGAGATGACATCATCAATGTTAATAATGATGAGATGATGTCATAAAGAGCAGTGAGATGATGCCATGAATATTGCTATTAATGAGATGACATCATTATCAGTAATAGTAATGAGGTGCTGTCATTAATATTAATAAGATAGTATTAATGTTAATGAGATATCATCAATATTGATGGGATGGCCTCCATATCATTAATATTAAGGAGATGTCATCATTAATATTAATGTGATGAAAGCATGAATGTCAACGAGGTGTTGTCACGAATATCAATATTCATATTAATGGCATGATATCATGAATATCAATGAGGTGATGTCATATATATTAATGAGATCTCATTATGAATATTATTAGTAATGGGATGCAGTCGTGAATATTAATATTAATGTGGTGAGGTCAACATAATTTATTGGTTTATGAAGAAAAAAAGTTGAATGAGAATGCCACTAATGGAGAAAAGGGATATATTCACAGAGACTGTTTTTTCCCTTCCCCATCTCCATTTGATGTTGATCAAAACATGCCATCAGCCATTTTGTTCAAATACAAAGAAAGAAAGAAGGAAAACCTATTATGCCTGTGCACATACACCTGTTACTTTATGTACAATAAAGGAATGGGGAAGGGAATGAAGGAAGAGAGAAAACTATACTGCATTATTCAGAATATGGATGAACCAAATCTTGCTTTTCTAATTGTGAATGTATTGTTTTCCAGAGTTGTAGATTCTCTTGTTAGTAAGCACCTCCTGTCTGCTGCTGGAATACATAAAATGTATCTTCATCCTCCATTTCCAACTGTGCAGGTGTGTCTGTTTCATGGATCAGTTGCCCATCAAATCGGAATCTGATCTGCCTCATTGACAAACCCTTTCGTTCACAAGAGGCTTTCATGAGTTTTCTAAGTGGTGTGTGCCTCTTAATGTGAAATTGCACCACCAAGCCATCTTATCCTGAGAGCTTCACATTCATGTGGTGGTTGTTTTCAGTCTCAACTCCTTCCTTCAGCTTTTCATTTACCATCGTGGGTGGACTAAAAGGAGGATTAGGAGGACGAGGAAGAGGAAGATAAAGAAGAGGAGGAAGATGAGGAGGGTCAGGAAGAGGAGGAGGAGGAGGTGGCAGCAGTGGTGGAGCTAAAAAATTAATCTTTCTACAGTGAGAATTTGACCAGGCCACTGACCTATTCAATAAACTCCAGTAGTTCCCTATTGCCGACTTCATCTAATAAAAAAAAAAAATCTTATCAGTCATAACTTGCCACCTCTCACCTTTATACACTTTTTTACTCCTTATTCCCCTCCCCACAATACTTCAGTAACATTGCCTAGCCACCTCATTCTTCCTCACACAAGTCACTGTATTTCCAGGCTCCGGGTATGTTCACTGGCTTATCCCCCATACCTGGAATGCTCCCTCTGCTCATCTCCACCTCCTGCCTTCCCGGGTTCCATTTAAATCCCAGTCAAAAACTTTCCTTCTATAGGATGACCTCCCTAGTCCCTACAGCATGTTAATTCCTTCACTTTGTTGATTGTCTCCAATTAAACCTGTTGATATCTTGTTTGGGCACAACCAATTGAATATTGTCTCTCTTGTTAGAATGTGAGTTCCTTGAAAGCAGGAATTGTCTTCCTGGCATCCCTAGTGCTTAGAATAATGCTTAGCACATTCTATTTAAAAATAATCTTTTAGTTTTCTCATCAACTACATGTCAAGACAATTTTTGGCATTCATTTCATAAGATTTTGAGTCCCAACATTTTCTCCTTCCCCTCCCTTCTTCCTAAAATGGTAATCAATTTGATTATACATTTTTATACATGTGCTATTATGTAAAACGTATTTCCACTTTAGTTGCAGTTCTGAAAGAAGAAACAGATTAAATGAAGCCTATGCAAAATAGTAAAGGAAGTGGGGAAAAAATGTACATTGATCTGCATTCAGAGTTCATCCGTTCTTTATCTGGATATAGAGACCGTTTTCCTTTGTGAGTCCTTTGTGATTGTGTTGGATCATTGTGTTGCTGAGAAGAGCTGAGGTATTCATTATTGATCATCACACAATATTGCTGTTGCTGTGTACTGTGTTTTCTGGTTCTGCTCATTTCACTCAGTATCAATCCGTCATAGATTTTCTAAGTTTTTCTGAAATCTGCATGCTCCTCATTTCTTACTGCTCAATATTATTCTATTACATTGATATACGTCAACTTGCTTAGACATTCCCCAACTGACAAGCATTCCCTCAGTTTCCAATAGTACATTATATGATGTGATATGACTGCATTAACATCAATGAGATGATGTCATCAACATTAATATTAATGATATGATGGCATCGATAGTAATAGTGATATGAAGACAACATTAATATTAATGAGTTGACACCATAAATATTAATATAAAAGAGATGACACCATAAATATTGATGAGGTGTCATCATAGATATTAATATTAATGAGATTATGGCATTAGCATTAATGAAATGGTGCCATTAATATTAATGAGATGACTTCACAAATATGACTGAGATGATGTCGTGAATGTTAATGATGAGATGACATCATACAGAGCGGTGAGATGATGTTATAAATATTAATATTAATGAGATGAAGTCATCAATAGCAATATTTATGAGATGATATCAATATTAATGATATGGTGCTGTTAATATTAATGAGATGACATCATGAATATGACTTAGATGATGTCACAAAACTAATACTAAGGAGATGAAGTCATTATCAGTAACAATAATGAGGTGATGTCATTAATATTAATATGATGATACTATTAATGTAAATGAGATGAGATCATCAATATTAATGAGATGTCCTCATTACCATTAATATAAAGGAGATTGGGTCATTAATGTTAATGTAATGATGTCGTGAATATTAATACAATGATGTCATAAATATTAATATTAGTGGGCTTAAATCATGAATATAAATGAGATGTTGTCATGAATATTAGTGCAAGTGTGTCCGTTTCATTGATTGGTTGCCCATCAAATCAGAATTTGATCTGCCTCAGTGTTAAACCCTATTGTTCACAATAGGCTTTCATTAGTTTACTAAGTGGTGTGTGTGCCTTAATCTTGTATTGCACCACCAAGCCATCTTGTCCTGACACTTTCAAATTAATGTGGTGGTTGTTTTCAGTCTGGTATCCTTCCAAATCCTACCATGGCGTGTCCGGGTGTCTCCCGAGCCTCCTCTTCACAGAAGATGCACCAGGCTGGTCCTTACCAAGGGAATGGAGGGAGAAACAGCAGTGGCAGAAGCAGGACCAGCAGGAGGAGGAAGAAGATGATGGTTTTGATGGTGAGAAAGAGGAGGAGAAGATGGAGGAGTAGCAGGAGTGGGAAAAGGAATTGGAGAATGAGGAGGAGAAGGAAAAGGAAGACAAGGAGGAGGAAGAGAAAGAGGAGAGGGAGGAGGAGGAAGAGGAAGAAAAGGTGGAGGAGGAGGCAGCAGTGGTGGAACTACCAAATTAGTCTTTCTATACTGAGTCTTTGACCATGTCACCGACCTATTCAATAAACTCCTATACTTCCCTATTGCCTTCTTTATAAAATAAAAACAGAACTATTATAATGTATAACTTGCCCCCTCCCACCTTTATGCTCTTCTTTATTTCTTATTCCCCTCCCCACAATACTAAAGTAATATTTTAGTTTTCTCCCCAATTACATGTCAAGACAATTTTTAGCATTCATTTTTATGATATTTTGAGTTCCAACATTTTCTCCTTCCCTCCCTTCTTTCTAAAATTATAACAATTTGATTATACATTTTGTTATTCATGTGCTATTATGTAAAATATAGTTCCATGTTAATTGCAGTTGTGAAAGAAGAAACAGGTTAAAAGGGAAAACAAAAACTATGCAAAAAAATAACTGAAGTGGGGAAAAAGGTGTGCTTTGATCTACATTCAGAGTTCATCCGTTCTTTATCTGGATATGGAGACCATTTTCCTTTATGAGTCTTTTGTACTTGTGTTGGATCATTGTGTGGCTGAGAAGAGCTGAGGTATTCATAGTTGATCATCACACAATATTGCTGTTGCTGTGTATTGTGTTTTCTGGTTCTGCTCACTTCACTCAGCATCAATCTGTCATAGATTTTCTAGGATTTTTCTGAAAGCTGCATGCTCCTCATTTCTTATAGCACAATAGTATTCTATTACATTCGTATACCAGAACTTGATTAGACATTCCCCAACTGACGGGCATTCCCTGAATTTCCAACATTAAATTATATGATGTGATATGACTGCATTAACATCAATGAGATGACATCATTAACATTAATGTTAATGAGATGATTAAATCAATGTTAATATCAATGTTATGACTCCATTAATATTAATGAGATGACAGCATGCATATTAATATTAATGAGACAACCTAATACACATTAGTGAGGTGTCATCATAAATATTGGATTATAATTGTATTATATTTTATTATACATTTTGTTATTCATGTTCTATTATGTCATTTACATATAAGTTACCTCCAGTCTTGGCAATTAAATCAAGGATTTTTCCCCCATCCAAACCAGAATAGAGCATAATCGCTTTCCCACATCGGCAGGGGGTAGAGGGGCATCTAACCACAATTTTAAAAAAGTCATCCATTCCCATTATTAGAAATGTCCATTAAGAAACCAGACTTCTGGGGGTGGCTAGGTGGTGCAGTGAATAGAGCGCCGGCCCTGGAGTCAGAAGGACCTGAGTTCGGAGCTGGCCTCAGACACTTAATCCACACAAACAAAAACCTAGCCGTGTAACCTTGGGCAAGTTACTTAACCCCAATTGCCCTAAAGGGGCGGCTAGGTGGCGCAGTGAGTAAGAGCGCCGGCCTCGGAGTTGGGATGACCAGAGATCAGATCCGGCCTCAGAAAATGAGCACCCACGCATAAATAATGACTAGCCATGTAACCTTGAGCAAGTTACTTAACCCCAATTGCTTTAAAAAAAAAAAAAAAAGAAACCGGACTTCTGAAATCAGGCCTTTAGAAAAGAGGTTGGGGATCTCTGGATCTCTTCAAATCGTTGGTTATCATTTCTCTCAATTATCCAGAGGTGGAAACTGAGGCCAGAAAGGATATTACAGCATATGAAGAAGTGTAGGTGAAGGAGGAGAAATGACTTGTTCTTATTTATTCTAACATCATTGGTTTACACCTGGCAGGGGCCTCAGAGGCATCCAGTCTTATGCTGTTAATTTACAGAGGAGGAAACTGAGGCCCAGGAAATGGAAGTGATTCACCCCTTTCATACTAAAGATTCTAACTGGAAGGGAAGTCCCCAGTAATCTAGTCAAACCCACTCAATTTAGAGAGGAAAAGCCTGAAGCCAGGATAGTAGTTGAGACTTGCCTGAGATCCCACATTCAGCCAGGGTCTTAGGTGCAATTTGAACGCAGGTGTTTGTACCTCTGAAGTTCAGCAATGCAGCCACTCCATCCTGCAGCCTCCTCTCCTCTCCTCTCTCTAGATGTTCTAAGACTGAAGTGGAAGGGATTGATGGTTTCTTTTCAATTGTAAAATAAATCGAATCACTCTAAAATGTAAAGTTACTTCTAATAAATATTCAATAGATACTTGAATCGAATTTTTTGACTTCTTGTCTACACAAAGTTGATGTTGAATAAATGAATTCCCTGAGCCCAACTTTGACTTTTGGTGAAATGAGAGAATGTGTATAAAATCTTACATTACAACATATCAGTGCTTCTAAAAAACCTCCAGTTCTACCCCAAAGGCAATGGAAAATGTCTGCATGTATCCTATTATTGAAACAACTCCCGTCCTACAATACTCACACATGCCCCAGAGAGCACCTGGGCTGACATGGTGGTGCTATTGCCCTGCTATTCTCATAATAATTTTTGTCTGTCAGTGTCTGACATACACTTAATATCTGCTCCTGACCTCACTCAACATATTTGACAACAGACATATGCATCCCTGTGCCAAGAAGAGGATAAAAATAGTAAATGTACAAACTGTTTAGAAAACATGGTTCTTTAATAAAATGATTAAATTACCCATAGATTATGTCTCTCAAATTTTAAAATGTCAAATCATGATGGGGTGTGGCACCTTTGAAATTGTACAAATTTCTTATTAAAACATCCATATTGCTACTGTGATACCTGATCAGAAAAACTTAAAACATCAGCCAAAATGCCACTGGTTTTCATTTTCCTGGTATAAAAGCCCCCAAAAGCAATAAAAGTGAATCTGATGCCCATAGGAAAGTGCTTATGTTATTTTCACCAAAGTATTTTTCTAATGTTAATTTAAAGGATTTCTTAATGAAGAGATGTTAGCCAAAGAAAACCTCACCCTGTGTAGCAGCAAGCACCCCAATATCCCCAGGGTAGCTGCCAATATAGGTTCTTAGATCTGCTTTTCAAAAGGAAAGCAACTCAAAATGGGTTAACAAGCTTACTTTAATCAAACAAACATACATTACCTAGTTCAGGGGAAAAAAGGTCAGCACCCCAAACTTCAGAGTTACAGAACTTACAGATCAAACAGACAGGCTTCCAAGCTGTCCAACCATTACATCAATACCAAATCACAGTTACCAGAGAGGGAAGCATCAACATCTGGGTTTTCAAAGCCGGGGGGCTCTCAACAACGGCTTCCCAGAGTCTCATCTGGTCAAATCACACAACACTTCTCAAAGTGAGCCCCAAAGCAAAGCCTCTCCTCAGGGTTTATATAGCCTTCTCCTGGCTCAGAGAATGTAACAACCTCCTTGACCCACTGCCCAATCACAAAGTATCAAGGTGTGGGCTTTCCTGAAAAACAAGCCTCCCACCACAGGCTCCAGGTGCACTTAAGCTAGGGGCAGGGAAGATCTTTAAATCTGCATTTCCATTACATTCGGCCCCAAGATCTTTCTTGCCCAAAGCATACACAATTTACATTTGAATTAGCACTAAAACATCTCTTAGGTCACATTTTCAAGGTACATCTAAAGTTACCAAAGTGGCCACTGGGCCTTAAGCACAAAATACAAAGCATTATCACATCAATTCACAAAATGCAAAGCATTATCACATAAAGTTCTCTTGGAAGGAGGGGGGGGTGTCCTTCCCACAACACTGCGCCAGCCCCTGCTTCCAAGTCCAGAGAGGGAGCTGGGCAACAAAACCAAAGTGGGGTCCTTGGGGTCCATGGCACTTCACCCCACCCACCAGTCACAAGTCCATCCTCCCCCTGGGTCCCAAACTGTGGGATGCAGCAAGGAAACACATTCAGTGCCCCTGCTTTGTCTCACAGTCCTTATCTTGTCCTGTGGCTGAACTCCAAACTCCTGGGTTCCTTCTCCTCTAGCAGAAGGCAGCAGCTCCTGGCTTCTCCACAGGTCTCCATGCAGGCAGCTCACCATTCCTGCTCTCAGCTCAGTGAAGTCAGCATGCAGGTCTTTCTCTCCTGCTCCATGGCTCCACAGAATCACAGCTACCATAACTGGGAAACAAACAATTATCCCAGCCCCCATACTTTCCTTTTACTCAGCAGATCCCATCTCTCGTCGCCATTTTGTAGCGGCAAGCACCCCAATATCCCCAGGGTGACTGCCAACACAGGTTCTTAGATCTGCTTTTCAAAAGGAAAGCAACTCAAAATGGGTTAACAAGCTTACTTTAATCAAACAAACATACATTACCTAGTTCAGGGGAAAAAGGTCAGTACCCCAAACTTCAGAGTTACAGAACTTACAGATCAAACAGGCTTCCAAACTGTCCAACCATTATATCAATACCAAATCACAGTTACCAGAGAGGGAAGCATCAACATCTGGGTTTTCAAAGCCGGGGGACTCTCAACAACGGCTTCCCAGAGTCTCATCTGGTCAAATCACACAACACTTCTCAAAGTGAGCCCCAAAGCAAAGCCCCTCCTCAGGGCTTATATAGCCTTCTCTTGGCTCAGAGAATGTAACAACCTCCTTGACCCACTGCCCAATCACAAAGTATCAAGGTGTGGGCTTTCCTGAAAAACAAGCCTCCCACCACAGGCTCCAGGTGCACTTAAGCTAGGGGCAGGGAAGATCTTTAAATCTGCATTTCCATTACACCCTGGCTGTTGGGACTGAATACCCAAATCTTTTAGTACACGTGAAAGTAATGGAAGAAGAAAAAGCTTAAAGACTAATCCTTTAGGCTTCAGTCTTAAAACATCTAGATAGGTGAGAGAACATTATCGAACTTCACAGGCACAGGTACCTGAGGTCAAATTCTGCTTCATACACTCGATATTATATTGTACAAGTCATTCTATTTCCTTTGACCTGTTTCCTCATCTGGAAAATTGGGTGAGGGCCAATGATGATAGATAATCTCTGAGGTCCTTTCTAAGACTGTGATCCTGTATTAATGGCTAAAAGAACTGAGTGAGCAGAGAGGGAACTGGGTTCAAACATATAGACCACATACTTAAAAATCTTAACAGTGAAAAAGTAAGGGAAAATGGCTTTGTTCACAATGAAGGTCCATAGAGCAGAGGCATGACTGGGGAGCTGGAAAACATGCTTCAATGGCAGCAACACTGAATAGAAGTCTGTGTTTCACCATCAATTCTCAAACAATCTTCATTTGAATCCATCACCATCAATTCTCAAACAATCTTCATTTGACTCATCCATCTCCCCCTCCCAATCACCTCATATCTCTCTTTGCTTTTGTGACTTGAGGAAGCTGTCTGTAATAGGGGTCTTCACTCTTCCTCCTTTTGTTCTCATCATAACTCTTTATAGTCTGGCTTTGCTATATCATTCAACAGAAAATGCTATTAACCTGGCCTTTTCTCAAGTCTCATCCTTTCTTGACCTCTCTGTTCCCTTTGACACTTTCAGGCACCCTCTTCTATTTGAGATTCTCTTCTGCCTCCATGTTCGTGACACTTCTCTCTCCTGGTTCTCTTCCTACCTCTCTGCCCACACCTTCTCAGAATCCTTTACAATTTCTTCATTTACGTCAGACTCACTCATGATAGGCTTGTCCAGAGCCCTCTACTCTTTTGCCTCTATGATATTTAATTTGGTGATTTCATCTGCTTTCATGGATTTGGTTATCATCTTTGCTGATGATCCTCAGCTCTACTTACCCTGGCTTTACCTCTCAACTTAACTGTAGTATCAAACTTCTAAATGCCTATTAATATCTTCAGCCAGGTGGCCCCCCAGAGTCAGGATAGACTTGAGTTCAAGTTTGGCTTCAGATACTTGCTGTGAGAGCCTAGACAAGGGACTTATCTTCTGCTTACCTCAGTTTATTCAAATGCACAATGAAAATAATAGCAGCATCTACATTGCAGAGTCATTATTAGGATCAATTGAGGGGATGGAAGTAACTTACCTAGAATCATGCTTGCCACATTGTAGGTACCAACCAATGTTATTCTCTTTCTACACAGACATATTACATTCAACATGCCCAAAATTGAACTCATCTTTCTCTGTAAACCCTGCCCTCTTCCAGATTTCCTATTATTGTAGAAGGTATGAACATCCATCCTGGCCATGAATCTAGGTGCCCCCTTGACTCCTCACTTTCACTTTTACACATGCCAGATCCAGGCCCTTCCCAAAGCCTGTCCATTAGACCTTCAAAACATTTCTCACACATGGCCTCTTTTATCCTCTCACAGTGTCACAATACTGCTGGATGTCTTTACCATTTGCTGCCTGGATGATGGTAATCACCTGCCAGTTTGCCAGTTTGTTTCCAACTCCAGTCTCTGCCTACTCCAATCCATTATTTACTCTATTCACAATGGAATTTTCCTAAAGTGCAGGTGTGATCCTGTCACCTCCCTTCACTCTCTCTCACCACATATACCATCAATAAACTCCAATAACCTCCCAATCACCTCCAGGATCAAATAAGAGCCTTTGGTGTTCAAAGACCTAAAAACTCTGTCCCTCCCCATTTCCCATCTTTATAAACCTTGCCTTCCTCCCCTGATTCCCAGCCCTACTTGATTCAGTAACATTGACCGCCTTGCTCTTTCATGAACAAGCAACTCCACCTCTCACCTCTGCTCATTTTCTCTGGTTGTCCTCCATGCCTGTGATTTTCTGCCTCCTCATCTCTGCCTCCAGGCTTCCCTGAATTCTATTAGCCCATAAAAATATCACCTTATACAGGAAGCAGTTCCCATTCCCCATTAATTCTGGTGCCTTCTCAGTGATGATCATGTCTGTTTCATTCGTTATGTATTTTGTAGGTACAATGGGGTTTTTGTTTGTTTTGCTTTTTAATATCACCTTCTTCATTAGATTGTGAACTCTGGAAAGGCATTATCTGTCTTTTGTCTTTCTTTGTGTTCCAGGGATTAGTACTGTGTTTGGGACATAGAGGGTGATTAATAAATGCATTCTGACTTCCTGGAGGTAAAAGAGTCATATTTGAATCTTATCCCCATTACTTAATATGATGATTACAGCAGAAACTTCGATTACTTTTTAGATTTTCATAATGCAAATATATGTGTCTGTTTGTTTTAATAGTCTTTAACACTGCTAAATTTTCAGTCCAATGGTATGCTGCTAAAAATATTTGATGGCAGTTTCTCTTTAAAAGAAAAATATATACGTAAATACACACATATAAATTTATTAAAACTTTTATTGAAATAAAGAATTCTAGCCCATAATTCAAAAATAAAAACAATATAGACATTATTATTTATTATATATTCCATATATCTACATATGAAATATATGCCATATAGAATATATACTTTCTCCCAGAAAGCTTTCCTTACGTTTTAATTAGTTCTTCTGTTCCAAGCCAACCTAAAATCAAAATTCAATCATGATTTTACAAATAAAGTTGAATTTCAAATGACTGAGTCTTTTCCCAATAAATTTAGTGTCATCATATTGGATATGTGATCACCTGTCAGCCAATTTCTCCTTCACTCAAATTTTTTTCATCACATTGAAAGTTATTTCAGTTCATATTCCATGCTCTTCAATCCCTCAGGGTAGAAGCTGCCAGGTCCTGACCTATTCTGATTGCATTTGCAAAATATTGAAATTATTTCTTCCTGGCAACTTGTAGTATTTTCTCCTTGATCTGTGAATTCTGGAACCTGGCTATCATATTCCTAGGAATTTTCTTTTGGGGATCTTTTTCAGAAGATGATCTGTGGATTCTTTCAACCTCTATTTTATCCTCTGGGTCTAAAACATCAGGGCAATTTTCTTTGAGAATTTCTTGAAGGATGATTTCTAGGTTCTTTCTTTGATCGTGGCTTTCAGGTAGTCCAATAATTTTAAATTATCTCTCCTGGATGTATTTTCCATGTCAGTGGTTTCTCCCATGAGATATTTCACATTGCTTTCTATTCTTTCAATTGCTTGGATCTGTTTAACAGCATCTTGGTTTCTCATAAAGTCACTAGCTTCCATTTGCTCCAGGCTAATTCTGAAGGAATCAATGTCCTCAGTGAGCTTTTGAGATTGTTTTTCCATCTGGCAAAGTCAGCATTTTAAAGCATTCTTCTTCTCATTGCCTTTTTGAGTCTCTTTTGAGTTAGTCTAATTGTTAAAGTGTTATTTTCCTCGATCAGGCTGTTGACTCTCATTTCATACTTTTCCTCCATCCGTCTCATTTCTCTTCCCAATTGTTCCTCCACTTCTCCTATTAGGTTATTAAAATCTTTTTTAAGGTCCTCTATGGCCTGTAACCCACTCGTATTTTCATTTGGGGTTTTTGGTGCAGGTGTTCTGACCTCCCAGTCCTCCTTCTGTTCCATGCTTCAATCCTCTTTGCCCCCAAAATAGGAGTCTAATGTTGAATATTTCTGTTTACTTTTTTTCCGTTTGCCTAGGCATGTTGCCATTTAATTACATGATTTTTGGCCTTGTTGCCACTGTAGGACTCTGACACCAGACAGGGGAACTTCCATCCCAAACATTGGGGTCTTCTCAACTTCCAGAAATATTATTTGGGTGCCTTCCCTGAAGCCCCCACATACTCTGGCCAGCTGGACACACACCCCAAGACCTCCACCCCAGACTGCAATCAAGATCCAAGAAGGTTATTGCAAGAGCAATTACCCCCCATTCTGATCTCCAGATCCCCCTACAGTTCACAGGCCAGGAGATAAAGTTGCATCTGAACCTGCAAAATGAAGGCTGTGCCTCTGCTACTCAGTGGCTTCCAGCCCCTGGGAGAAAAAGCTGACATGCTCCCAAATAGTGGTCCCAAAGTCCATAAGGCAATAACCTCTCACTTTGTCCCAGGCACCTATATGTTGGTTATTCTGGAAAAGCCAGAGCTGCTGGTGTTCTGGGGTTCTTCCAGCTAGTTGCTGTTCCAGCCACCTTGGGGCTAAAACCTCAACTAACTCGGGGCTAGGCTCGGCTCCCAGAGAGCTGCACTGGCCATTCCCTACAAGGTTGCTGGGCTGTCCTCAGTGGGAGGTTAGCTTCTCTGTGTTGTTCTGTGGGTTCTGGAGCTCCAGAGGTTGTGCAGAGTGCCCTCTTACATGATGTTGAAGTAGTGTGGGCTGGGGCGATGGGGAAGTGCTGTTTCTACTCAGTGATCTTGGCTCCGCCCCCAAACAAAAGAATTTTAAGAGAAAAAATTGTAATACCAGGGTTTGGACACATGATGGCAGACTAACAGTGTAATATCTGAACTGGCCACAAGGTGACAGTCTTGTATAAAAAAATTCGATGAAATGAAATATTTATTTTGGACAGCAGATGTCAGAGAAAGACCGTGTTATAAAATTGATAAGTCCATTAAATGTTCAATAAAACCCACAGTTTTAAAGCATCTACTAAATTCCAGAGTTTGCTCAAGGTACTGAGGATCAATTTTATTTTTTTATAAATGAGGCACTCCCTGCCATGAAGAGTATATACATAAATATGTCTATACAAAACATGAACATAAGGCAAGGTAATGTGGTGGGGCGTCTAATAACTAGAGGGGATGACGTCTGTCAGTCAGTAAGCATTTGTTAAGTTCCTTCTGTATGCCAGGTGCTGTGTTAAGTGATGGGGATAGAAAACGAGGGAAAAGACAATCACTTCCCTAAACTGGCACACAATCAATTTGTAAAATAAAATAAAACCCCAAATAAAGCTCTCTCTCTCTCTCTCTCTCTCTCTCTCTCTCTCTCTCTCTCTCTCTCTCTCTATATATATATATATATATATATATATATATATATATTTATTTATTTATATATATATATATATATATATGATAAATAGAATGAATAGAAATCAATTTGGAGAGGGAGGGCATTAGAATTAAGAGGGTCTGGGATAGGCTTCATGTTAAAGATGTGATGTTAACTGGGATTTTGTAAATAGGAGGTGAAGGGCACTGAATGCCAAACAGAGGATTTTGTATTTAAACCTTGAGATGATGAAACACTGGAGGTTATTGAGTAAGGGGATTACAAATTTAGAGTGGAGCTTTAGGAGAACCACTTTGGCAGCTGAATGGAGGATAGATAGGAAAGTGGAGAGTCTTGGGGAAAGGCACACCCAAGAAAAAGCTAATGCAATACCATAGTGGTGCATGCATAAGGTGTTGAAAGCTGGCAGCAGGATAGTAGCACTGTTAGAAGAGAGAAGGGGGCATACTGGAGAGAATTTGCAGAGTGGAAAAATGTTGTGGACACAGATTTGATATCTGGAATAAGGGATAGTAAATAGTCAAGGGTAACACGTATGTTGTTAGCCTGAGAGACTAGGACATGATGGCTGACTCTAGAGTAATGGAGATTAGAAGAAGGGATTTAGGAGGACAGATGAGTTTGGTTTTAGACAGACTGACTTGGAGACATTGGTTGGATATCTATTTCCAAATGGATGAAAGACAGTTGAAAGGGCAAGACTGAAGGTAAGCAGATAGGATGGGGCTTGATAGGAAGAACTGAGAATCATCAGCATAGAAGTAGTTATTAGAATCAGGGAATTTAATGAGATCAACAAGAGTAACAATATGGTGGTTGGCCTTGGTTATCAAAGGGAACATTTGTTAGAGTCATGTTACAGTGTGTCAGACTGTGCCTTATCCGGCAAGTAGGAGCTCAGAAGGCTCTACCACATTGCAAAGAATTGGAAATTAAAGGGGTGCCCATCAATTGGGGAATGGTTAAACAAGTTATGGTATATGAATGTAATGGAATATTGTTGTGCTATAAGAAACGAGGAGGAGACAGATTTCATATTTACCTGGAGAGGCTTATATAAACTGATGCTGAGCGAGAAGAGTAGAATCAGAAGAAATTTGTATACAGTCACAGACGCATCATATATGTGATGACCAACTATGACAGACTGGACTCTTTTCAACAAGCAGTGATATAAGTCAATCCCTAAAGACTCATGAAGGAGAGAAATGCAACAGCCAGAGATATAACTAGAAGGAGCTCAGATTGAATCCTGATGGAAGCAAACTAATTGATCTTTTCCTTTTGTTTGGTTTTATTTATTCTTTATCATTTTTCATCCCACCTAGTACAATATGCCTTTGTAATTGGACTAATGTCTAATATGAATGTATTTGCAAATCCTATACTGGACTATATGCTGTCGTGGGGGTGGGTGGAGGGAGGTAAAGGAAATTTGAAAATCAAGGAACTATGGAATTGAAAATGTTTACCTGAAACTAAACTAATAAATTAATTTAAAAAAAATAAGAAGGCTCTAAGACAGGTCAGGCACAAATAGTCCATGTGAACATTAGGGGTAGATTGTCTAAATAAGTACATTCCACATTAATTTTGAACTACTTAAGTAGTGCTTTGCTCACAGAGCATAGCACCTTCTCTGATGTGGGCACCCACCATGTTGGGTGGTCATGTGCCAATGTCTCCTGTGTTATATAATCAATTCCAAAGTTTTCAAGAGAGACCTTGAGAGCATTCTTATGTTGCTTTTTCTGACCACCATGAGAACATGTTCCCTGTGTAAGTTCTCCATAAAATAGTCTTTTTGGTAAGCATATGATTGGCAATCAAACAACACGGCCTGACCATCAGAGTTGTGCTCTCCAAAGTAGAATTTGAATGCTTGGCACTTTAGGTTAAGGAAGGAATTCAGTGTCTGGTATCTCATCCTGCCAGATGATCTTCAGAGTGCTCCGAAGACAATTCAAATGGAAGCAATTCAGTTATCTGGCATGATACTGCTATACTGTCCAGAGAGACAGGACAAAGAGGAAGAAGAATAGGATGTAGGAAAATAAAATGGTAGTAGTCATAACTGTTAATGTGAATAAATTGAACTCTCCCATAAGATGGAAGCAGACACCAGAGACGATCTAAAACAAGAATCCTAGAACATGTTGTTTTCAAGAAACACACTTGAAGAAAAGAGAGTGACACAGAGTAAAGGTAAAGGGTGGGAGGAGAATCTATCATTATTCAGCTAAAATTAAATACATAGAGCAGTGGGAGCCATCGTGATCACACACAAAGTAAAAACAAAAATATACCTAAACAAAAGAAATAAGGAAAGAAATTGTATTTTGCTAAAAGATACCATGGACAATGAAGCAATCAAATTAGAAGAGCCAGGAATATTCTGACTGTCAGATCTATGAGAAATGGAAAAATTCCTGACCAAACAAGAGATAGAGGACATTATGAAATGGAGAATAAATAATGATGATCCCATTAAATTGAAAGCTTTTGTACAAAGAAAACTAAGACAACCAAGATTCGAAGGAAAGCAGAAAGTTGGGAAATCATCTTTTCAGCAAATGTCTCTGATAAAGACCTCAAATATATAGAGTAGTGAATTGAATTTATGAGAATATAATCCTTTCCCCAATTTATAGATTGTCACGTAATAGGAATAGTTAGTTTTCTGATGAAAAATCAAAGTCATCTGTAGGCATATGAAGAAGTGCTCTAAATCACTACTCCTTAGAGAAAGGCAAATTAAAGCAATTCTGCAATACCACCTCCCAACTATCAGATTGGCTTATATGGAAAAAAAAGTAAATGATGAATATTGGAGAGGATGTGGCAACATTTGGATGCTAAATTGGTGGAGTTATGAACTGATCCAACCCTTCTAGAAAGCAATTTGGAACTATGTCCAAAGGTCTACAAAAGTATGCATTCTCTTTAGCCCAACAATACCACTATGAGGTCTGTTTGCCAATGAAATTATAAGAATATGAAAAGGACCACACATACCAAAATCTGTATAGCAGCTCTTCTTATGGTGGACAAGAATTAGGAATTGAGGGGATGCCCAACAATTGGGAATGACTGAACAAGTTGAGGTCTGTGAATGTAATGGAATATTGTTGTGCTAGAAAAAATGAGCAGACAGACTTCAGAAAAACACTTACATGAAGTGAGGTCAATTGAAGTGAGCAGAGTCATGAAAGCATTGTACACAGTAACAGCAGCATTGTGCAATGACTGCCTTGAGAGACTTAGCTCTTTTCAGCAACACAAGGATAGATGAAAACTTCAAAAGACTCATAATGGAAAATGTTCTCCACATTCAGAAAAAGAACTATGGAGTCTGAATTCAGATTGAAATATACTCTCTCTCTCTCTCTTTTTTAATTTGTTTCTCCTCTCTTGTGGTAACTCCCAAAGGTATTAATTCTTTTTTACAACACGACTAATGGGAAAATATGTTTAATATGAATGCATATGTGGAGCTTACATAAGATTGCACACCATCTTGGAGAGAGTGGAGGGGACAGTGGGGGAGAAAACTTAGTGCTCAAAATCTTATGGACGTGAATGTTGTAAACTAAAAATAAATAAATATTTTAGAAAAAGAAACTATGAACAGGCAGATTTCATAAAAATGTGGAAAGATTTGTACACTGATGCAAAATGAAATTAGCAGAACCAAGAAATCATTGTACAAAGTATCAGCAACGTCATGTGATGATTAACTATGAATGATTCAGCTCTTCTCAGCAACACAATGACGCAAGACAAGCACAAAAGACTCATGAAGGAAAACACTCTCCAAATCCAGATAAAGAATTAAGGTAGAAGTGGCTAGGTAGTGCTGGGAAAAGAGCACCAGCCCTGGAGTCAGTAGGAACAGAGTTCAAATCTGGCCTCCCACACTTAACACTCACTAGCTGTGGGACCTTAGGCAAGTCACTTAACCCCAATTGCCCAGCCTTCCCCCCTCTGAAAAAGAAAAAAAGAATTATTTCACTCACAGTGCAGATCAAAGCATTTTTCTCATTATTGTCTCTCATGGTTTTATTTCCTTTTGATCTGTTTCTTCTTCCACAACTATAATGAATATGGAGATGTTTTACATCATAGGATATTTATAAAATATATCAAACTGTCTACCCTTTTCAGAAGGGGGGGTATGAGGAAGAAAAATTTGAAACTCAAAATTTTGTAAAAATGAATGTCAAAAAATTTCTTAATGTGTAATTGAGGGAAAATAAAATGCTATTTTAAATTTTAAAATTATGTAAAAAAAAAGAATTTGAGCCCAGGATTTTACTCAAATTTTACTCTTCTAAGATGAGTCCTAGGGACTTACTTCAGGGTCAGAGAGGTTAAATGATATTCCTAGGATGACAGTGGCCTTAAGTATGAGTCAAGATTTGGACTCACATTGATTGACTACAAGGGCAAGTAGGTGGAACAATGGATAGAACTCTGGGTCTGGAGTCAGGAGGACTTGAATTCAGATACTAGCTGGGTGACCCAAGGTGACTTTAACTCTATTTGCCTCAGTTTTCCAATCTGTTAAATAAGGTGAAGAAGGAAATGGCACACCACTTTATCTTCTTTGCCAAGAAAATAAGAAATGGGGTCACAAAGCCTGAAATTACTAAACATAAACAACAAAATAACTGACACCAAAAATGCATACATATTATTTTGTGCTTCTTTTTCAAACAAAAAATCTAACTAATAATATATGAAGGACTTTTCTTTCCCCCCAAAATATACTACATGTGCCCCAGAGAGATTTAAAATGTACCTGACATAATACCAAATTATCTAATTGAAAATATTAGAAATCCAATCTGTTCTCCTGATGTTTTCTATAAATAACAGCTCTTTAATAGACTTTGCAAATATTGGAAATAAGTATCAAACACTGGGGATAACTTTAAATATTTAGATGGATGTCATTGCTCAGACAAAGCCAAAGGAAGACTGTTTTTTCCTACATCTGTTGCGTATATTTGGCATTATGTAGGCAGGGGCTCACCCTCTGGATATCTTTTGCCATAATACTCTGAATATGTCATACTGTGCTATTTACCAATAAATTTATTTAATAGACTAATGAAGAAATCTCTAAAAAATGGTACTTCTGATATTTCAAATATAACTATAAATCGCAGAATACATTTCCTAATGCTGCTTCTGTTTGGTGAAATAGAAACAGCCTACAGATTTTTCTTGGTATGTTAGTCTTACATGAAGTACCTCACCTCTTAACCTCACCGTTTAAGTAGCATCCCTCCCTATTAAATTCGACCTTTGTCCTGTATCTATGTATACCTGAAAATACACATACACAAATTCACATATGTATTCATATGCCCATAGACCCTTCTTCAATGACTTTCATACTGAGAAAAGTTTCATCAGTTACAGTTATTGCTTTTCCCTGTAGGAATGTAAATAGTTCATTTTTCATAAGTTCATAGTGATTTCTTTTTCCCTTTTTACCTTCTCAAGCACCTCCTGCTTCTTGTATCTAAATGTTAAATTTTCTATTCAACTCTGGTTTTCTCCTCAAGAATTCTTGAAAGTCCTCTATTCCACTGAATGACCAAATATTCCTCTGAAACATGATACTCAGTGTTGCTGGGTAGGTGATTCTTGGTTTTAAACCCAGGTCCTTTGACCTTTAAAATATCATATTCCTGGGGGTGTCTAGGTGGCTCAGTGAGCAGAGTGCTGGCCCTGGAGTCAGAAGGACCTGAGTTCGGATCCGGCCTCGGACACTTAACACAGATGAAAAACCTAGCCGTGTGACCTTGGGCAACTTCCTTAACCCCATTGCCCTCCAAAATTAAAATATATATATCATATTCCATGCCCTTCAATCCCTCAGTGTAGAAGCTGCCAGGTCCTGGGCTATTCTGACTGTGTTTCCACAATATTGAAATTGTTTCTTCCTGGCTGCTTGTAGTATTTTCTCCTTGATCTGGGGATTCTGGAACCTGGCTATAATATTCCTGGAAGTTCTCTTTTTGGGATCTTTTTCAGGAGGTGATTGGTGGATTCTTTCAACCTCTATTTTGCCCTTTGGATCTAAAACATCAGGGCAATTTTCCTTAAGAATTTCTTGAAGGGTGATTTCTAGGTTCTTTCTTTGATCATGGCTTTCAGGTAGTCCAATAATTTTTAAATTGTCTCTCCTGGATCTATGTTCCAGGTCAGTGGTTTTTCCCCTGAGATATTTCACATTGCCTTCTAATCTTTCATTTGTTTGGATCTGCTTAACAGCATCTTGATTTCTCATAAAGTCATTAACTTCCATTTGCTCCAGTCTAACTCTGAGGGAATGAATCTCCTCAGTGAACTTTTGAGATTCTTTTTCCATCTGGCAAATTTGACTTTTTAAGACATTCTTCTCCTCATTGCCCTTTTGAGCCTCCTTTGCCATTTGAGTTAGTCTATTTTTTAAGGTGTTGTTTTCCTCAGTCAGGCTGTTCACCCTCATTTCATACTTTTCCTGCATCCTTCTCATTTCTCTTCCCAATTTTTCCTCCACTTCTCTTATTTGATTTTTTTCAATTCTCATTCAATTTTGATCAGGGAGAGAATGACATACATAGTAAATAGGATATCTCACCCTATAGGAGTGTAGGGGGTAGGGCATGAGAAAGGGGATAATAGAAGGGAGGGTGGGAGGGAAGTGGGGGAGGGAAGTTGGAAGCACCCATTTTTGAAAAGGGACAGGATCAAAGTAGGGAACAGACCAAGTAGGAGGTAGGATAGGAGGGAGTGAAATATCATCAGTCTTTTACAATATATCTACTATGGTAATGTTTGGCATAGCTACACATGTACAACATATACTGAATTGCTTATTTTCCCAGTTAGGGTGGGTGACAAGGGAGGAAGTGAATGAATCTGGATTTCAAAGTTTTCAAATCAAATGTTTAAAAATATATAAATGATATTATTAATACTATCTTGTGGGACTGCTATTCTTAGGTGAGGGGTGGGGAAAATTGGGGAAAAAATTGTAACATGAAATCTGGTGGAAATGAATGATGTTATCCAGACGTTAATAAAGCATTTGAAAAAATATATAGGAATTGCCAGAAAACTTTGTTATGTTGTCTTAACTACACACTATGTCTCTGGGCACCTGGACCACATCTAACCTTCTGCTTAAAGCAAAGTTTCAGGATACTAAGATAATTCACCTAAATCATCAACATTCCTGTATTTCACCAAAGAAACTGAGCAGGAAGAAGAGAAACAATACTCAGGGTAACTACGGATACTGTATAACATTTGGAAGTTTATCTACCTGGATGCAACAAGGCAAATTCAAAACACTCTGCTGAAATAAATATAGATTAAATACTGGAAAGGATACAAGATGATCATTGATAGGTGTAGCCACTACAATAAAAATGACAACACCACTTAAATTAATTTAGTTAAATCATACTGTACCAACCAAACTACCAGAGTTATATTTTATAGAATTGGAACGATAATAAATGGTATCATCTGGTAGAAAAAAGGATCAAGGATCACAGTGGTAATAATGAAAGAATGTGGCAAGGAAGGGGTCTGTCAGTACAAGATCACAAACAGTATCATAAAGTAATAATCTCTAAAATGATTGGGCACTGCATGAGTAATTGAGACATTTGTCAGTGAAGCAGATCAACATATTTAATACTTCTGAAGCAGCAAATAATGACAGTAACAGTGTTTGATAAACTGAAAGACTCCATTTACTGGGAGAGGGACTCAATATTGAATAACAATACTAGGAAAATGGCCAGCAGTCTGTAAAAACTAGTTTTGAACCAACATCTTACATCACATACTAAGATAAGTTTTAATTCTAATTATAAACATGTCTTAGATATACATGGTCACAACCTAACCAAATGAGAGCACCAAGGAAGAAATTACTATTCAGATCTCTGGATAGGGGAAGTGTTCACGACAAATAAAGCAATAATTGGTATCACAGAAGATAAACTGTAAAAGTGTAGTTCTATGAAATTAATCGGTCAGTCAGTAACCATTTATTATTATTTTTTTAAAGCAATTGGGGTTAAGTAATTTGCTCAAGGTTACACGGCTAGTCATTATTTATGCGTGGGTGCTCATTTTCTGAGGCCGGATCTGATCTCGGGTCATCCCAACTCCGAGGCCGGCGCTCTTACTCACTGTGCCACCTAGCCGCCCCTTTAGGGCAATTGGGGTTAAGTAATTTGCCCAAGGTTACACAGCTAGGTTTTTGTTTGTGTGGATTAGGTGTAGGAGGCCGGCTCCGAACTCAGGTCCTTCTGACTCCAGGGCCGGCACTCTATTCACTGCTCCACCTAGCCGCCCCAGTAACCATTTATTAAGTGCCTACTGTGTGCTAAACTCTGGGGTACACATATGAAAAAGAAATAAGACTACTCCAGTCCTCACAGACAAAAGAGAACACTGAAAAGGAAGCTGAAAAGTTGGGGGTGGTGTCAGAAAATGTCCTCCACAGGGGAATGGTAGGAAAACCAGTGAAACCCTAAAGTTGTATAACCACTTGAGAAATGAGATTATTTCAGCTGAGCTATCTGCTCACATGAAAGTTTTCAGGTTCATAGCTCTGCCCTCCAATCAGAGGTATAGAGGGTGGTGATAAGTGGAATATCAAGGCTGATGGAATCGTGGACGATGATGTGATTTTCCCAATAAGGAGTTTACTGAGCTACTGAGTGGAAAATTCAGTCAATGAGATCCCAAAGTAGTGCACCCAACTGAGAAATGATTTGTTTATACAAATTTGTTTATACAAATCCAGTGTACATAAATCAGAAGGGAAAAATAAGCAGGGAGGGAGGCATAATTTTTGTGGGAATTTTTTTTCTGATAAAGGTCACATATTCAAACTTTATAAGGAATGGATTCAAATTTATTAGACTGATTTACAAGTGATAGATAAATATAACAGCAAGCAATTTTGAAGGGAAGAAATCTAAGCTCTGGTCCACAAACATTTGAAAAATGCTCAGAATCAATAAGAATTAGAAAAACAGGGGCGGCTAGGTGACGCAGTGAGTAGAGCGCTGGCCCTGGAGTCAGAAGGACCTGAGTTCGGATCCGGCCTCAGACACTTAACGCACACACAAACAGAAACCTAGCCATGTGACCTTGGGCTAGTTACTTAACCCCAATTGCCCTCCAAAAAGCAAAAAAAAAAAAAGAATTAGAAAAACTGAAGTTGAACAGTTTTAGAAGTTGTGGGTAAACAGGAATGCAAGTGCATTGTGGGTGAAGGGATGAAGTTATCTGTCCATTCTGGAAAGAAGTTTGCAAGTGTGATCCCAAATGTTGTTAGCTTGTAGATGCCCTTTGTTCTTGACCTTCCAACCCTAGACATAAATTATATCTCAAAGGAATTCCAAGAAGTGGAAATAGATCGAGATACACATCAATATTTATAGCAAGACTCTTTTCATGGTAGCCAAAAATTAAAATTCAAGGTTGTTTTCTCCTACTAGCAGATGGCTAAAGAAATTGAGGTTTATCAATGTAATGGAATGTTATTGTGTCATAAGAAATAAAATAATGATTTCCTCTTCATTGGAGGTAGATTCACCCTTTTCATTTTTGATATTCATAATTTGGTTTTCTTCTTTCTTTTTTATCATATTGACTAAGGGTCTATCAATTTTATTGGTTTTTTCATAAAACCAGCTCTTAGTTTTATTTATTAATTCAATAGTTTTCTTAATATCCATTTTACTAATCTCTCCTTTGGTTTTCAATATTTCTAATTTAGTACTAAATTGGGGGTTTTCAATTTGTTCTTTTTCTAGCTTTTTCACTTGTATGTCCAATTTATTGACCTCCCTTCTCTCAGCTTTATTCAGGTATGCACTCAGGGATATAAAACTTCCCCTAAGAACTGCCTTTGCTGCATCCCACAAATTTTGGTATGTTGTCTCATTATTATCATTCTCTTGAATGAAATTATTGATTGTTTCTATAATTTCTTGTTTGACCCATCCATTCTTTAGGATTAAATTGTTCAATTTCCAATTAGTTTTTAGTCTATCTTTCCATGGCCCTTTATTGCATATAATTTTTATTGCATCATGATCTGACAATGATGCATTTAAAATTTCTGCCTTTCTGCACTGAATTGAGAGGTTTTTATGCCCTAGTACATGGTCTATTTTTGAGGATATACCATGCACTGCTGAGAAGAAAGTAAATTCCTTTTTATTCCCATTCAGTTTTCTCCGGAGATCCATCATACCTAGTCTCTCTAAAATTCTATTCACCTCCTTAACTTCTTTCTTGTTTATTTTGAGGTTAGACTTATCAAGTTCAGAAAGGGGGAGATTAAGGTCCCCCACCAGGATAGTTTTGCTATCTATTTCTTCCTCTAATTCCTTTAACTTCTCCTCTAGGAATTTGGATGCTATACCACTTGGTGCATATATATTAAGTAATGATGTTGCTTCATTCTTGATGGTGCCTTTTTGCAGGATATAGTTTCCTTCCTTATCTATTTTGATTACATCTATTTTTGCTTTTGATTTATCTGAGATAAGTATTGCTACCCCTGCTTTTTTTTTTTTTACTTTAGCTGAGGCATAATAAATTCTACTCCAACCTTTTACCTTTACCTTGTGGGTATCCCTTTGTTTCAAATGTGTTTCTTGTAGACAGCATATTATAGGATTATGGTGCTTAATCCATTCTGCTCTCCTCCTCTATTTTATGGGAGAGTTCATCCCATTCACATTCACAGTAATGATGACTATCTGTCTTTTCCGCTCTATCCTATTCCCTCCCTTGTTTATGTTTTTGTTACTTCCTTCTCCATTCCCCTCCTTGAAGTTTTTCCTTTTGACCGCCCCCTCCCTCAATGTTCCCACCCTGTGATCCCCCTTCTTAACCTACCCTCACCCCTTACTACTATTTCACTTCCCTCTAATCCCCCCCTTTAGTCTCCTCCTTTTTTTTTAAGAAATGCTTTATTAACTTCCGGTTTATATCACTCATTTCCAGAAGATTTTGAGTTACACTTTTTCCCCCATTTTTTCCCTACCCACTACCCCAGAATAGCAGTCCCACTAGATATCCCCTCATCCAATCTGCTCTCTCCCATATTTTCTCCCATACTCCCTTCGACTTTGCCATTAGGGCAAGGTGAATCTCTGAGCCCCAATGCCTGAACATCTTATCTCCCAGTTACGTGAAAAATACTGTTAATAATAGTATTTATATACATTTGAAACATTTAATTTTAAGACTCTGAATTTCAGATCCATTCCCTTCCTCCCTTGTCACCCACTCCCTCTGGGAAGATAGGTAATTCAGAATGTGTTGTACATGTACAGCTAGGCAAAACATTAAGATAGTAAACATATTTTAAAAGACTGCTTATATTTCCCTCCCACCCATCCCACCCCCCACCTGGTCCATTCCCTACTTTGAGCCTGTCCCTCTTCAAAAGTGGGCACTTCCAACCTCCCCTTCCCCTAGAATGCCCTCCCCTCCATCATCCCCCCTCTCACCTCCCTTCCCCCTACTCTCCTGCAGGGTGAGATATCCCATTTAGTATGTATGTGATTCTCTCCCTGAACAAAATTCAATGAGAATAATGTTTTGCCTTTTTGCCTTCCTGTTCTTTCCCTCCCCTGCAGGCACTTCCCCTTGCTTCTTCTACATGAGATAGTTTACCCTAACCTGTCTCTCCCCATCTGCTCTTGCCACTTTCCTCTCTCACCTCATAACTCTACCCCTTAAGTATCATCCCTTCACACCAAATTCAACCTGTGCCCTCTATCCAAGCATACATTTGTGTAAACATATATACACACATTCACATGTGTATTCATATGTCCATATACCTTTCTTAAATTATTTTCATAACGAGAAAGGTTTCATCAGACACAGTTGTTGTTTTTCCATGTAGGAATGTAAATAGTTCAACTTTGAAAAGTTCCTTTTGATTTCTTTTCCCTGATTACCTTCTCAGGCATCTCTTGCTTCTTGTGTCTGGATGTCAAATGTTCTATTCAACTCTGGTTTTTTCCTCAAGAATTCTTGAAAGTCCTCTATTCCACTGAATGACCATATTTTAACATGAAACAAGATACTCAGTTTTGCTGGGTAGGTGACCCTTGGCTTCAATCCCAGCACTTTTGCCCTTTGGAATATCATATTCCATGCCCTTTGATCCCTCAGTGTAGAAGCTGCCAGGTCCTGGGCTATTCTGATTGTGATTCCACAATATTGGAATAGTTTCTTCCTGGCTGCTTGTAGTATTTTCTCCTTAATATGGGAGTTCTGGCACCTTGCTATAATATTCCTGGGAGTTTTCTTTTGGGAATCCTTTTCAGGAGGTGATCAGCGCATTCTTTCAACCTCTATTTCCCCCTCTGGGTCTAAAACATCAGGACAATTTTCCTTGAGAATTTCTTGAAGGATGATTTCTAGGTTCTTTCTTTGATCATGACTTTCAGGTAGTCCAATAATTTTTAAATTATCTCTCCTGGATCTATTTTCCAAGTCAGTGGTTTTTCCCATGAGATATTTCACATTGCCTTCTATTCTTTCATTTGTTTGTATCTGTTTAATAGCATCTTGATTTCTCATAAAGTCACTAGCTTCCATTTGCTCCAGTCTAATTCTAAAGGAGTGATTCTCAGTGAGCTTTTGAGATTCTTTTTCTATCTGGCAAATTTGGCTTTTTAAGGCATTCTTCTCCTCACTGCCTTTCTGAGCCTCTTTGGCCATTTGAATTAGTCTATTTTTAAGGTGTTATTTTCCTCAGTCAGCCTGTTGACTGTCATCTCATTCTTTTCTTGCATCTTTCTCATTTCTCTTCCCAATTTTCCCCCACTTCTCTTATATGCTTTTTAAGGTCCTCTATGGCCTGTAGCCAGCTTGTATTTTCATTTGGGTCTTTTGGTGCAGGAGTTCTGACCTAACAGTCCTCCTCCTGTTCCATGCTTTGATCCTCTTTGCCACCAAAATAGGAGTCTAAAGTTGCATTTTTCTGTTTATTTTTTTTTCCTTTGCCTAGGCATATTGCCACTTAATTACTTGATTTTGGGGCTTGTTGCCACAGTATGGCCTGGCGCCAGACAGGAACTTTTTCCCCAAATGTGTGGGCGGGGCCAACTTCCATTTCTGGCAAGCTGGAAACCCACCCACAACCTCTACCCCAGATCACAATCCAGATCTAGGGAGGTTAAAGCAAGCACGATTACCCCCCAAGACTGATCACTGGATCTCCCTACAGTCCGCAGACCAGGAGCTGGAGCTGCCACTGACAATGCAAAATAGCTTTAGTGCAGTGTTTCCTCGGCAGCTTTTGCATTCCCCAAATACTGGTCCCAAAGTTCATAGGGTACTAACCTCTCACTTTGTCCTAGGCATATCTGTGCTGATAATTCTGGAATCGCCACGGCTGCTGGTGTTCTGGGGTCCCTCCAGCCGTCTGCTGGCCCGGCCACCCTGGGGCTAAAACCTCTGCTCCCAGAGTGCTGCGCTGTCAGTTCCCAGTGTGCTTTGCTGCTCGCTCTCAGAGCGATGGGCTGGACTCTCCCTGCAGCAAAGCTAGGCTGTCCTCAGCAGGAGGTTAGCTTCTCTGAGTTGTTCTGTGGGTGTTGGGGTTCCAGAAGTTGTTCAGATTCCCCTTTTACGCTGTTTAGAAGTGGTGTGGGGCAAAGCACCGTAGAAGTGTTGTTTCTACTCCGCCATCTTGGCTCTGCCCCCACTCAAGCAGTCTCCTCCTTTTTAACCCCCCCTCCCACTACCTATAGGACAAAATAAATTTTTATACATATCAGAGTAAGTTACTCCCTGTTTGCCTCCAAACCGATGAGATTTGGATTTTTCAAATTTCAAACAGTGCTCCTCTCCCTCGCTCCTTTTCTTCTATTTAATGAATTTATGGGTCTCTTAGAGAAATGTTCCTCTTTTGTTCCAAAATATTAACTTTTATTTTGTTTATATTTTGTACATAATTATAATTGTACATGTTGTTTCCACCATGGGTTGAAACTCCTGGAAGGCAGGAGCTGTTTTATCACTGCTTCTGTATCCCAGCACCTAGCCTTGTGTCTTATACAATGTAGGTGCTTAAAAATACTTGTTATATTCATTCCCCAATTGAGAAATGGTGAAAGAATATGAACAGGAAGTTTTTGGAGAAAGAAATGAAAGATATCTATAAGCATATGAAGAAATGCTTTAAATCACTATTGATTAGAGAAATGCAAATCAAAACAACTCTGAGATACCACATCTCTCCAGTCAGATTGGCTAAGATGACAAAACAAGAAAATGACATATGCTGGAGAGGATGGCCAAAGGGCTATAAAGAATTTCATACCCTTTGACCGAGCAATACCACTTCTAGGGTTATATGCCAAAGAGATCAAAGAAGAGGGAGGAAGTCCCAAATGTACAAAAATATTTATAGCAGCTCTTTTTGTGGTTGCAAAGAATTGGAAATTAAAGGGGTGCCCATCAATCGGGGAATGGCTAAACAAGTTGTGGTATATGAATGTAATGGAATATTATTGTGCTATAAGAAACGAGGAGGAGACAGATTTCATATTTACCTGGAGAGGCTTATCCAAACTGATGTTGAGCGAGAAGAGTAGAATCAGAAGAAATTTGTATACAATCAGAGACACATCATATGTGTGATGACCAACTATGACAAACTGGACTCTTTTCAGAAATGCAGTGAAATAAGTCAATCCCGAAAGACCCATGAAGAAGAGAAATGCGACATCCATAGATAATAGCTAGAAAGAACTGAGCCTCAATCCTGATGGAAGCAAACTAATTGATCTTTTTCTTTTCATTGTTTGGTTTTATTTCTTCTTTACCATTTTTCATACCACCTAGTGCAATACGCCTTTGTAATGGGACTAATGTCTAATATGAATGTATTTGCAGATCCTATACTGGACTATACGCTGTAGTGGAGGGTGGGGGGAGGGAGGTAAAGGAAGCTTGAAAATCAAGGAACTATGGAATTGAATTTTGTTAACTAAAACTAAACAAATAAATTAATTTAAAAAAAGAAATAAAATGGGGCGGCTAGGTGGCGCAGTGAATAGAGCGCCGGCCCTGGAGTCAGAAGGACCTGAGTTCGGAGCTGGCCTCAGACACTTAATCCACACAAACAAAAACCTAGCCGTGTAACCTTGGGCAAGTTACTTAACCCCAATTGCCCTAAAGGGGCGGCTAGGTCGCGCAGTGAGTAAGAGCACCGGCCTCGGAGTTGGGATGACCCGAGATCAAATCCGGCCTCAGAAAATGAGCACCCACACATAAATAATGACTAGCCGTGTAACCTTGAGCAAGTTACTTAACCCCAATTGCTTTAAAAAAAAAAGAAATAAAATAATGGGCAGTTTCTTAAGAACTTAAAAAGGCCATTCTGATTGACGCAGAGTGAAGTGAGCCAAAGAAATAGCAGAACTATTGAAACAGGGACAATAACATTATTGAGAAAAGACAACTGTGAAGGACAGAACTCTGATCAGTGCCATGATAAACCCTAAAACTAAAAAATGGAAGAGGAAAGACACAACTTACACCAGCATATATTTATGTATATATTTAGAATGAAATGTTCGAGATGTGATTAACTTACATTGCAGAGACACAAACAATTTCAGACATGACCAATGAGAGTGATTTGTTTTGTTACCTATGCATGTTTGTAGGGAGGAGGGATAACCTGAGAAACATAAATCATAAATCCTTGCTAAAATAAATGAGCAATTTTTCTGAAATTGCCCTTAGACTCTTTGGTGAATTCTTGCTCATCATGGTCCTTTTGAGTTGCCCCCTATGATGCTGTATTAGAGGTCAAAGGGAGCCAGTGTACATATAGGTCAGCCCCTTCTCAGCCACTTAAATTCTCACCATTGCCTGGGTCATAGGGAGGTTAAACTCTTGGTGCCAGGCTGCAGAACTGAAGTGTCAGTGTCAGGATCTGAACATGGCTTCCAGGCTTTTAGGTGGGCTCTCTACCCAGAATGCAACACTGCCTCCCATCCAATCTTTTGCTCTGGGAATGATTTTTTTTTAGAAACCACCATTTTGAAGGTGGAGCCAAGATGGTAGAGCCAAGGCAGGCCCTAGCCTGTGCTCTGTCTAACCCTTCTGAACACCTTCAAATAATGCCCTAAAACCAGTTCTGGAGCAGCTGAACACACAGGAGAACAGAGTGAAATCACCTTCCAGTCCTTGGCCCCTCAGAAGGTAGGCAGGATAGTCCTGTCAGGGGTGAGAGTGGCATAGACCAGTGCAGGCTGCACTACCGCAAGCAGGCCTTGGGGGCCTCTTGGCAGAGGCAGCGTCTGCTCCAGAGCTCTTGGCCCTGGAAGGGCTCTCTTTGCCAGCCCTGGGGCAGGACCCTGTTGCTTTAACTAGACTCGTACCTAGGTCACAGTCCAGGCTGAGGAGGAGCACCAGCACATCAGAGCTGTGGATCACAGTGGAGCAGGGACCCCCCTCAAAATTCCAGGGCAGAAAAGAGAGCCTCTAGTGGCTCACAGAGTATAGCACAGGCCAGAAAAGGAGTGAACACCCCCACTTAGAGGATACCATCTTGGAAGAATTGTCCTTTAGTCATGTTCTCACTCTTGAATTGACTTGCTCAGTGTCACACAGCCAGTAAGTTTCTAAGGCTGAATTTGAACTTAGGAAGATAAGTCTTCCTGACCTTGTGCCTGGCACCATGCCACCTACTTGCCCCATGAGAGAATACTTAGAACACACAGATCTGCGGACTAGAAGCACATAAAAAACATTTTTTCTCTGTTCTGGGGACCAATATAAGGAGAGGAACAGAATAATTGAGGTAACATCAGCCCAAAGTACATATATCTATACATATATGTATATCTAACTTTATTTCAATGCAGTTTATATCTGCTCTTTGTTGATGTTATAAATTAAAACTTAGATCCCGCATCTAAAAGCCCAGGAGAGAACATGAAATCTGGGTGGCTTATATGGAAAAGAAATAATTAGCATCAAAAATACAATTCTGTGTGTGGCTCAGACATCTTAAAATCAGAATGCAAAATAGGAATAAAAATAATCCACCCATAACCTTCTGAATGAAACCTCCATATTCTTCGATCTTTTATCAATTGGGGAATTATACATATTGTTATAGATTTGACAGAGTTCTTGAGAGCCTCTATCAGATAAACTGTTTGTAAATACCCCCCTAATTTTCTGCTTTTCTTTTGATTTGGCTTATATTTGCTTATTTGTACAAAACCTTTTCAATTTAATGTATTTGAAACTTTCCATTTCGGGTCGAACTTTGCTCCCTTTTTTTTTTATTCATAAACTGTTCTCCTGTCCTTATGCCTAATAATTAATATGTACTGTGTTCTTCTGATTTTCTTGTAAAATCTCTCCTTATATCTAGTTGACCTATCCATTTTGACCTTATGACCATAAGAGATAATAGATAGAATCTAATGAGAAAGAATCTGAGAATGTATTTTTACAAATTTTAAAATAGGTGTTTATTGGTGTCATGCTTTTATATCATCGTACCTAATCCTAGGATCCATCCCTTTCTTCACCTAGATATCCATCTCCTATATGAGACAGTATTTCTTTAAGAAAAAGAAAAGAGCACAGTTAATTATCTCATTGGAATTATCTAAATATTTATATAAAGTGCAACAGCTCCAAGTGTTAAGGGCATTATCTTATATTTGTTTGATATTTATACTTTTGTAACATTCACTTTTAATTTTTTGTGTGACTTATTTTATCTATTTACATTGTTGTATGCATTGTTTATATTGTTTTCCCGGCTCTTCTAACTTCACTCTGCATCAGTAGATGCATAGATCTTTCCATGTTTCTTTGTAATCATTATGTACATTATTTCTTACAGCACAATTTCATTCCATTACATTTATGTACCACAGTTCAAGCATTCCCCAATCAATGGGCACTGGCTTTGTTTCCAGTTCTTTGCTACTATAAAAAAGTATAGTCTTTTCTTTTATATTGGGATTGCTACTGATCAAAAACTTTGGGGGGGGGGTGTGTATATCTAATAATGGAATCTATTCCTTTCCCTTCAACTCTTCCATTTCTATTCCCTTCAACTATTTTCATACTGAGAAAAGCTTCATAAGTTACGATTATTGTTTTGTCATGTATGAATGTAAGTAGTGCAACTTTGATAAGTTCCTTATGATTTCTTTTCCCTGTTTACCTTCTCATGTTTCTCTTGCTGCTTGTATCTGAAGGTCAAATTTTCTATACAACTCTGGTTTTTTCATCAAGAATGCTTTAAAATCCTCTATTCTACTGAATGACTATATTTCCCCCTGCAACATGATACTCAGATTTTCTGGGTAGGTGATTCTTGGTTTTAATCCCAGAACTGTTGCCCTCTAGAATATCATATTCCAAGCCTTTCAGTCCTTCAGTGTAGCAGCTGCCAGATTCTATGTCATCCTGATTGTGTTTCCACAATATTAAAATTGTTTCTTCCTAGCTGCTTGTAATATTTTCTCCTTGATCTGGGAACTCTGGAACCTGGCTATAATATTCCTAGGAATTGTCAATTTGGGATCATTTTCAAGAGGGGATTGGTGGATTCGTTCAACCTCTGCTTTGTCCTCCGGGTCTAAAACATCAGGACAATTTTCCTTGAGAATTTCTTGGAGGATGATTTTTGGGTGCTTTTTCTGATCATGTATTTCAGGTAGTCCAATAATTTTTAAATTATCTCTCCTTGATCTGTTTTCCAGGTCCATGGTTTTTCCAATGAGATATTTCACATTGCCTTCTATTTTTTCATTAGTTTGGTTCTGTTTCATAGTATCTTCATTTCCCATAAAGTCACTAGCCTCCATTTGCTCCAATCTAATTCTGAAGTAATGATTCTCTTCAGTGAGCTTTTGAGATTCTTTTTCCATCTGGCAAATTCGGCTTTTTAAGGCATTCTTCTCCTCATTGGCTTTTTGAGCCTCTTTGCCATTTCAATTAGTCCATTTTTTAAGGTGTTGCTTTCTTCAGTCAGGTTGTTGACTCTCATTTTATAATTTTCTTGAATCATTCTCATTTGTCTTCCCAATTTTTCCTCCACTTCTCTTATTTGGTTTATAAAATGCATTTCAAGCTCCTCTATGGCCAAGCAGCTTGTTCTTTTCTTGGAAGCTTTTGGTGCTGGAGTTCTGACTTCACTGTCTTCCTCTAGTTCCATGCCCTTGTCATTTTTGTCCCCAAAAAAGGAATCCAGAGTCGGACCACTGTGCTTTCTTTGCTTCCTTTGCTTGCTGATGTTGCCACTCCATTACTTGACTTTTGGGCTTTTGCAATAGTAGAACTCTCTTACCAGAGGCAAAAGTTTTCCCAGTCGCTGGGGTTTTTGCAGCTGCTGGAGCTATGGAGCTATTAGATGGGTGCCTTTTCTGAAGCCTCCACACAGTGTGGCAAACTGTTCGTGCAGTCAAGAATCTCCACCCTAAACAGCAATCCTGATCCAAGCAGGTTAAAGCAAAAGGGATTACCTTCTGACTGGACACTTTGTCCCCCTACAGTCTGCAGACCAGGAGCTCTGAAGCAGCCATGTGGCACCCGCTGCATGGCCACCATACCTCAGTTGCTTTTCCCTCCTGGGGGCAATTGCCTGACCACACTGCCAAACTCCAGGTTCACAAATTCCCCACTGAACTAACCTCTCACTTTATCCTCAGCATCTATGGATTGATAATTATGGTAACTGCCACAGCTGCTGGTGATCTCAAGTCCCTCCAGCTAGTGGCTGGTTCTGGCCACCCTGAGAATAAAACATCAAGCCCATGAGGACCTGGGCTCAGCTCCCAGAGTGCTGAGCTGGCCCATTCCTGCCAGCATGCCAGACTTTCCTCAGTGGAAAGTTAGCTTCTCTGTGTCATTTCGTGAATTCTGTACCTCTAAAGATTGTTAAGAGTCACCTTTTACATGAATTGGAGGAGGTGGAAGCAGGAGCCCCACAGAAGTCCTGTTTCTACACTGCCATCTTGTCTCTGACCCCCAGATAAAAACCTGAATTCTTGACAAAGTTTCTAGTCTATGCCCATAGCATATGATACTTGTTTTTTTTTTTGTTTTTACATAGATTTTTTTAAATGAGATTTTAAAATGCCCTGCTGTATCTATATGTTAAAGGGTTTTCAGCAGAACAGTTGTTAAAATTTGTCATTTTTTTCTTCATTTATTGAGATAATCATTTGGTTTGGAGTATTTCGGCTTAAACGTGGTTAGTACTTTGATTTTCTTTTTTCAATATTGGACTATCTTTGCATCCCTGGTGTAAATCCCTCTTAGTTATAACACTTAATTTCATAGCATTGTTGCAGAGTGTTGATTTTGTTTTTTTAATCCATACTCATTAATGCTATTAGCACATTTCTTTTTTGGATGACAGAAGTGACTTAACCAAGGTCACACAGCTAGTGTCTGAGGCTGGATTTGAAATCAGGTTCTCCTGACTCCAGGGTTAGTAATCTCTTCCCTGTACTGTCTAAGGTCCCCCTACCTTTTTTAAAATTTTTAGTATGTTTTATTTTTCCAAATATTACTTTCCTCTCTCACCTCATAACTTTACCCCTTAAGTACCATCCCTTCCCACCAAATTCAACCTGTGCCTTCTATCCATGTATAACTGTAAACATATGTACACACATTCACATATGTATTCATATGCACATATACCCTTGAGAAAGGTTTAATCAGTCACAGTTATTGTTTTTCCATGTAGGAATGTAAATAGTTCAACTTAACTCCCTTGCCTTTATCTTTTGTTTCTTAATATAATCAGAATATAGCAAAACTAAACTCAAATGCTGAAAATGTACTTAGCACAATGACTGGCACAGAGCAGGCCATAAATCCTTATTCCATTCCATTCCTCAAAGTTCTATTTCCCCACCTGTCATACTGCACTCTGCTATGCTCATTCAGTTATAATGGGCTGTTTCACTCTAGTTTCTACCTTTAGGAACTCTCCTTTACAGTGTTAGCTCCCAGATCTTCAGTGATCCTGCCTGGCTAAATGGTGTAAGTACTCTGTCTTTTTTCCATCTTTCTGTAGTTCATTGAATTGGGTGGTTTGATTTTTGGTTAAGAAAATTTCTAGAGTTAAAAATATTGGGTTTCTGCTCAAAGCTAAAAACTGTATTTTTTTTCTATTTTCATTTCATATTCTGATTCACCTAGGTTTAGTCAGTTTTCATTTGTGACTTTTTGAAATATATATACATATATATATAAAGAGATTTTTTGCATTTAATATTTTCTAGTAGCAATATGAGTCTTAAATCATCTAACTTTTATGAAAAATTTCTGTCTCTTTATTTTCTCCTAGTATATCTTGGCTGTCTCATGGATGCATTGATTTCTCTCTGGTCCTCTCTATTTTTCAATTAGTTTCTTATGTGACCAAATTTTTCAGTCCTTTACTAAGCTGCCCACTATCAGATATTTTCTTCTAGAGAAGTCTGTTTCTTTCCCATTCAGTCCTCAGAAAAAGATCACTTACATGATCATTTTTATAACTCTCATTTCCTAATTGCATGCAATTCAAATACAATTTATGCAAAGGCTGTGATTTAATTTGAGACTCCCTCTAGGCTTGCTTAAAGTTCTTACTTGGGAAAGAAGCCTTTCTGGCAGGGTATTGAGGGAAAAGCTTCACAGTTGGATGTGGAGGGTGAACACAGAGTCCCAGTAAGACATTAGAAATTGGGGGTAGATTCTCTTGACTTCTGGACTTTGTGTAGAGGAGAGGGCTTGAGGGTACGTGGTTCTTCTTGGCATCCTGTACCAGTAGCTGCTGCCAGACACCCAAAGCCTTTTTCTGAATTCAAGGCTTCTAAAAATCAAAAATCCTCCAGATGGAAAAGATCTGAGAACATGAGATGACAGAGGCATAAGAGTTTTGCAACACTGAGTGTCAAAGGATCTATTATAGATCATAGAATGTTAGACTGGGTGCTCCACTGATTATCCTACCTGCTTAAAATCAGTGTTCTTTTTTAGGAAGGATACTTCTTCATAGAACAAAAAACTTATAACCAATTCTGAACAGCAACCTCTTTACTTTTTGAAATTTAATTTTGCTTTCAGATGTATTTTTCTATCTCTTTTCTGCCCTTCCCTAGACATGCCACACATTTCTCCCCATTCAGTGAGGGATAAAGAAAAATAAAACCCTTAGAAACACGTATAGTAAGCAAAACAAGTTCTTGTATTGGTCATGTCCAAAAAAAGTCTCAATCTGCTTTTTGAATTTATCAGCACTCTCTCTCTCTGGGGCTGGGCAACATGATTCATCAGGAGTTCTCCAGAAATGTGGTTGGTCATTTACTTGATCATATTTTCTAAGTCTTTCAAAATTGATTATTTTAAAAATATTGTTATGATGTAAATTGTTCCCTTAGTTCTACTCACTTGTTTGACCACGTTTTTACAGCTCCTATACTAAGTTAAATATATTAATATATTAAAATTCCTATGTCTCCTTAGGTTTCTCTAAAACAATTCACTTTATCAATTATTGGAACAACAACATTCTAACACATTCAGATGCCTTATGTTGTTCAACCATTACCCAAATGATGGGTACCCTGCTCTAAATCCAATTCATTTCCAACATATAAAAATGTTTTGTATATGTGGATTTCTTTGCTCTTTCTCTGATATCTTTAGACTGTTATAGCAAGCTACTTTGCAGCTATTTTCTTTTCCAGTATAAGATTTAGACACATGTCCACAAGGGAGTTGTAGTGGCTTCTGCTGAGGGAAGCCACCCTGTTCTTTAGTAGCTAAATGGCTGTTCATCCATGGAATAGGCAGTGCCAACAACCAGTGGCATGTATTCCTATCCAAGCCAAGTTAATTTATCAACAAGGATTTAATTAAGCATCAAGCATGGCTTTGGGGATATAAATATAATGAAGGAAAAAATTCTTACTCACAAAATTCAATATATATTACTTAAGTGCCTTAAGGAGTAGATATGTTGATATCTATGTAGATATATATATATATGGAGATATCTCTGAGAAGTCATTTTAACAAGTACGTCATTGGTCTGGAGCAAGGGCTGCACCAAGGGGCGATGGCTCCATGCAGGCCATCCCCCACAAGATGCCAAAATGCAGAGCCCATGGACTCTGAGGAATACCTATCTATTCTCTGAACTACTGTGTTCATTCCCATAGCTTGTTTTAGGGCAGAGTAAACTGATGAACTATTAATTTTCTGAGAAACTAAACATTGACATAGGAGGGATCTTGACATAGGAAACTGTGAAACTTTTCCATAAGGATAAAGCATGATGTAGGCAGAATAGGAAATCTTTTATAAATGATGATTTGATAGCCACAGAAAGGGTCTACTCCATCATTCCAAATTCCCCCTAGCACTGACCTGTTAATTCCTCTCATTGACTGATATAGTAGGAGAAGAGCCTCTGGTTTGGAGTTTGCAGAAAGCAGGCCTGGCTCCCTGCCCAGTTCCTCCCTTGGTTCTCTTTACCTTTGGGGCTTATTGTTTGGGCCTCATCAGCATCTATCACACTTTGCAAGGTTGGTAAGAAGGTTACACATACCCTGGGTAGAGTTTCTGCAAATTTAGAGGTTACTAAGCCAGAGGTCTTCCCAGGTAGAAGGCAGCACACTTTCAATGCCACATTCCTCCTTGACCTTTCTTTAAAAATAGCTGGAAATAATCCATGTCTGCTTCTTACCGAAGGGGTGGCAATGCTGGCAAAGTCTCTGCAACATGAGGGGACCTCAATATTGGCCTCAGGAAGGAATTCAGAGGTCATTTTATTCATTCGTCCCGGGAATGTGGAGCCATTGTGGAAGGGGGGCTGAAGGAGGCCATTAAGGATTACTGTGCTCCTCCTGTGATACTTCCTCTGGATTCTGCCCTGCCTGGATTTCCTCTTTTCATTCAAGAGGAGGATAGTACTGAAAAAATCTCTAGAGCAGGTAATGATTTAATATGGGTTCTAAGCAGGAGCCCCTACCTTTAAACTGTGAGTCTCTGCAAGGGAAGTATTCAGTGTCCTGGAAGTCAGCATCAGCTGAGCCTAATCACCAGTTGCCATGGAGAATGGTCTTTTTCCAAGGAAACCCCAAATCCTGAGCCTTGACTCTCATGCTAGCCAGATCCATAGTAGGCTCCTGTTTGTACTGCTCAGCACAAAGGAGAGGTGGGTGTCTAAATTACAAAAGTTGGGAGGGAGGTTTTTGTTGTTGTTTTAACAACTCTATCATTGTATCGAATAATGTTTTCTAAAAGATAATTAAGTCAGGTAAACTAAATGATACTGACTGATCATCATGGGGGAAACACACTGTTGAGGCCTCATGAGCTCTGACACGTTGTGCCACCACCCCTAGGCCTACCTCTAAACCCTGAGGAGAGATGTAGCAGGTCAACAATGGGGGCTTTACCAGCCAGTGAAAGAGGGGATTGGGCACTCCAAGCCCATACTGTGGATGCATTACCTCAAATGATACTCACAGATTCCGTAGAGGTATTATCATCCCTATTTTACAAACAAGAAAACTGAGGTTCTCAGAGGTTAGGGGACTTACCATGGTCACAAGTCTACTAGGTTTCAGAGAAGGGAGTGGAACCCATGTTCCTTCTGACTCCATGTACAGGCCAATAACCTCCTTTCATTTTCCTTTTTTACTTTCTAAACCAGGAATTTTTTCTATATCCCTCCCCAATAAACTCTCATTTATCATGGACAAAATCAGTGAGAAAAATTGACCCAAACTCTCAACACATTTCGATGTATATAGAACATTCTGCATGTGTATACCCTGCCTCTGTGCAAAAAGGCAGGAAGATCATACTCTCTCTTGCAGAAACATTAGATATTATTACAATGCCAGGATACATTGTGGATACCACCTGGAACTTTGTAATTCCATCAAGATGTCATAGTTGCTTTAGGATTTGCTGTGCCCTTGATGGGCATCCTTCAGGCTGCATTTAGCCAGGTTGGGCAGAGGACCCTGGCTTTAGAACTGCAAAGGCCCTCACAGGCCATCTTGTCCAATAAAATCCTTCTACAGCTGAAGAGACTGAGACATAGGGAGGAAAAGTGACTGGCCCAAGGTCATATAGATACAAAGCATAAGAAGCAGGATTTGAAGCCAGGTCTTGAGACAGCACTATTGCCAGTCTCCTTTTCAGTGAATAACTGGCCCTTTATGGGGAGTCTTTTCTTGGGGCTCAGGGTGTGTGATGGTTGGTCAGTAAGAGCAGGGTTTTGTATACTCACACCAGTACATATGTATTCCTGAAATTGATTAAGTCACATGGGTTAATTATTCCAAATATTAATCATGAAGGAAGCACAGTGTAAGGGAATTGTGAGCCATGACCACCCTCTGCTCCACAAAGCGCCAGGGCTACCTCTAAAACCCAGATAGAAGATGCAAGAGAAGCCCTCTGGGGACCTGAGCTTCCAGTGTGAATGTGGATCGGAGAGCAGCTCCAAGCCTGGGCCTGGGTTCCACATACAGGATCTCATGTAATTCTCACACCCTCCCTGGGTGGTATTATTATACATATTTTACAAAGGAGACTGAGGCTCTAAGAGTTCTCTTTATGCCAGGCCACATGCCTCAAGATAGGCAACAAGCTAGCAGAGGGCTTACACCACTAGGGCCTGGAGTCAGAAACAGCTGAGCTCAAACATGACTTGGACACTTCCCAGGTCTGTGACATTAGGGGAGACCCTTCAGCATTCCCTACCTCCCTTTCCTCTCCCCACAAATGAGGATGGTAAGAGCACTTGCCTTACTGGTTTGTGGAGAGGATAACAGGGGGTAATATTGACCAGGGGCTTTCACAGTACTAACAACACTTAATAAATGCTAGCCAGTGCCTAAATTCTGAGGGAACTTCAGTCCTCAATGTGTTCTTCCACTCTCTCTTCCTTCTGAAGTTGTAAGGACTATGGTGTAAGGAATGTTACATCTCTGATATCGCTTCTTCTAAATTGCCTGCCCAGTCTAACACTCTATTATTCTCTGTGTCATCTCCAAGGGCAGACATTGCATATGCCATGCTCACTAACAGCTTTGGCATTCTATGCTCTAGGAACACACACTAAGCTGACATTGTTGGCTTCTGCATATTTTAAGATTTTTTGGGAAATAATTTTATTTGAATCACTGTATATATAAACAACACAGAGATCAAAAAGGACAAAGGTGATACCATTGGATCCTGGCCATGTAATAACTTAATTTTAAAAATATTCTGCAAAAGAAATCAAAGGAATTAGAATAGCCAATAAAGAAATAAAGCTATTACTCCTTGCAGATGATATAATGGTATACTTACAGAATCCTACAGAATGAACTAAAAAACAATTATCAACCTTGGTGAAGTTGCAAGATATAAAATAATTCTAAATAAATCATCAGCATTCCCATGTATTACCAAGAAGCTTACTAGCAAGAGATAGAGAAATTCTATTTAAAGTAAATGTATACAATATAGAATAATTGGGGGCCTATCTGCCAAGACAAACCCAGGAAGTACATAAACATAATTACAAAATATGTTTTCCCAGAAAGTCAGATATAAATAATTGTAAAAACAACAATTGCTCTTTGGTAGACCAAGCTAAGATAATAAAAATGACAATTCCACCTAAATTACTATACTTATTCACTGTCAATCAAACTACCAAAAATATTTTCTAGAACTCTAAAGACTAATAACAAAATTCATCTGAAAGAACAAAAAGTCAAAAATATCAAGGGAATGAATGAAAAAAATGAAAAGGAAGGTGGCCTAGACATACCAGATCTAAAACTATATTATAAAGCAGCAATCATCAAAATTACTTGTTACTGGCTAAGAAACAGAGTGGTGAATCAGTGGAATGGGCCAGGTACAATAGAGAGTGTTGTGATTTACTGTTTGATAAACACAAAGATTCCAGCTTCTGGCATAAAAACTCACTATGTGACTAAAACTGCTGGAAAAACTGGAAAATAGTATGTCAGAAATTAGGCACAGACCAACATCTTACACCCTACCAAGACAAGGTCAAAATGGGTACATGATTTAGACACCATAAGCAAGTTAGGAGAGCAAGGAGGCATTTATGTGTCAGATCTATGGAGAAGTGGAGAATTTATGACAAAGAAAACATAGAGAATATTAGGAAATGCAAAACGGATAAATTTGATTACATTAAATTAAAAAAAGTTTTTGCCCAGGGGGGCAGAGGCAAGATGGCAGAATAGAAACAGGTCTTCCGTGCAGCTTCGACTCCCACAATTTCCAATCTCATGTAAAAGGGGACTATAGGTTGATCTTATAGGTCCTGGGTTTCTTACCTCTTAATTTAACGTTTTAAATATAATCCCTTCCTTTTAAATTCAATCTGTGACCTCTATCTATGTATATCTGCAAACATATATACACACATTCACATATGTATGTAATCATATGCCCATATACCCTTCTTCAACTATTTTCATAATGAGAAAAGTTTCATCAGTTACAGTTTTCACTTTATCATGTAGGAATGTAAATAGTTCAACTTTGATAAGTTCACTATGATTTCTTTTTCCTGTTTACCTTCTCAAGCATGTCTTGTTTCTAGTATCTGAATGTCAAATTTTCTATTTAACTCTGTTTTTTTCATCAAGAATGCTTGATGGAAATCACTATTAATTAGAGAAATGCAAATCAAAACAATTCTGAGATACCACATCTCTCCAGTCAGATTGTCTAAGATGACAAAACAAGAAAGTGACAAATGCTGGAGAGGATGTGGACAAATTGGAACACTAATACATTGCTGGTGGAGTTGTGAACTTATCCAACCATTCTGGAGAGCAATATGGAATTATGCCCAAAGGATTATAAATAATTTCATACCCTTTGACCCAAAAATACCACTTCTAGGGTTATATCCCAAAGACATCATAGAAGTGGGAGGAAGACCCATATGTACAAAAATATTTTTAGCAGTCCTTTTTGTGGTTGCAAAGAATTGGAAACTAAAGGGGTGCCCATCAATTGGGGAATGGCTAAACAAGTTGTGGTATATGAATGTAATGGAATTTTATTGTGCTATAAGAAACGAGGAGATGACGGATTTCATAATTACCTGGAGAGACTTATACAAACTGATGCTGAGCGAGAAGAGTATAATCAGAAGAAATTTGTATACAATCACAGACATACCATATCTGTGATGATCAACTATGACAGACTGGACTCTTCTCAGCAATGCAGTGATATAAGTTAATCCCGAATGACTCAAGAAAGTGAGAAATGCGCCATCCAGAGATATAACTAGAAAGAACTGAGCCTGAATCCTGATGGAAGCAAACTAAACGATCTTTTTCTTTTCATTGTTTGGTTTTATTTCTTCTTTACCATCTTTCATCCCACCTAGTACAATATGCCTTTGTAATTGGAATAATGTCTAATATGAATGCATTTGCAGACCCTAAAAAAAAAAGAATGTTTGAAAGACTCTCCCTCCAGCTGCCCGCCCTGGAGCCTCGGCTCCCTTCCCTCCTGCAGAGCCGCCACCTCACCTCGAACCCGCCCCCTCAGAGGATGCGACACGGCACAGTGTTGTAATATTGGAAGCATCTGGACTGAATGAACTTTAGTATTAAAAGAAATTCTCTATCAATAATTCAGAAAATTGTAAGTCAACTGGAAAATGAAGCAAGTTCCAGAGATCCTTGGAAATACCAATGGGAAGACTCAGAATTGTGAAGTCAATCGGGAATGTTCAGTGTTCCTCAGCAAAGCCCAGATTTCTACTACTCTTCCAGAGGGTATCATGCAAAAATTTAATGGTCATGAAGCTTTACCATTCGTTCCAACTGAAAAATTGAAAGATCTAACCTCTCGTGTCTTCAATGGGGAGTCTGGTGCCCAAGATGCCAAGCTACGCTTTGAGTCCCAAGAAATAAAGGGAATTGGAACACCCCCTCATGCTACTCCTATCAAAAATGGCTCTCCTAAGATTAAACTGAAGATCACCAAAACTTGCATCAATGGAAAACCTCTCTTTGAATCTTCTATTTGTGGAGACAATGGTCCAGATGTGTCCCAATCAGAAGAAAATGAACAAAAACTAGAAAACAAGTCAAGAAGGAATATATAAAGGAGCATAAAGTATGATTCCTTACTTGAACAGGGCCTTGTTGAAGTGGCTTTGGTGTCTAAGGTTTCAAGTCCCTCAGAAAAAAAGATTGTACCTAAGAGAGAGTCATATCCAAACATCAACAAAGAAAAAGACCATCTGTTGAAGTACAATGTTCAATGTTGGAGATTTGGTAAGGTCAAAAGTTTCAGGTTACCCTTGGTGGCCATGTATGGTTTCAGCAGATCCTGTCTCATTGAATTTGGACCAGGGAGAGAATGACATGCATACTAAATAAGGTGTCCCACCCTCCAGGAGCATGTGGGGGAGGGGGATAGGGGAAGGTGGTGGAGGGGATGGCGGGATGGGTGGGAGGGAAGTTGGAAGCATCCACTTTTGAAACCGACAGGATTAAGGTGGGGAGTGGCTCAGGTAGAAGATGGGATGGGAGGGAGGGAAATATAGTCAGTCTTTTACAATATATCTACTCTGGTAATGTTTTGCATAACTACACATGTACAGCTTATACTGAGTTGCTTATCTTCCATTTAAAATTAAAATTTTAAAAATATATAAATACTATTATTAATACTATTTTGCATATAATTGGGAGATAAGATGTGTAGGCAATGGGGCTTGGGGATTCACCTCGCCCTACTGGACAAGTCAAAGCGGTCATGGGAGAAGAGATGACAGAGAGCAGATTGGTTGAGGGCATATGCTGTATGACTGTTATTCTGGGGTGGTAGGTAGGGGAAAAATGGTAGCTCAAAATCTGGCATGTAAACCAGAAGTTAATAAAGCATTTGAAAAAAAAAAGAAGTCCTCAAAATCCTCTATTCCACTAAACGACTATATTTTTTCCCTGAAGCATTATGCCCAGTTTAGCTGGGTAGGTGATTCTTGGTTTTAGTCCTAGCTCCTTTTACTTCTGAAATATCACATTCCTAGCACTTTGTTCCCTTAATGTAGGTCTTGTATTTTACTGATTTTGTTTCCACAATACTCAAGTTGTTTCTTCCTGACTGCTTGCAATATTTTCTCCTTGACCCAGGAACTCTGGAATTTGGCTATAATATTCCTACGAATTTTCTTTTGGGGTTCTTTTTCAAGAGGTGATGTGTGAATTCTTTCAATTTCTCTTATGCTGTCTCATTATAGAATATCAGGGTAAATTTGCTTGATAATTTATTGAAAGATGGTGTCCATGTTCTTTTTTGTTTTATTTTACCTATCTATTTATTGTTGTTTTTGTTTTTGTTTTTTTGAGTGGGGAAGTTAGGGCAATTGAGGTTAAGTGACTTGCCTAAGGTCACACAGCTATGTGTGTGTGTGTGTGTGTGTGTGTGTGTGTGTGTGTGTGTGTGTTAAGTCTCTGAGACCAGATTTGAACTCAGGTCCTCTTGGTACTCTATTCACTGAGCTGCCTAGTCACCCCTAGGCTCTTTTCTTTGATCGTTGCTTTCAGGTAGTCCAATGATTTTTAAATGATTTTGCAGGTCAGTGGTTTCTCCAATGAGATATTTCACATTGCCTTCAATTTTTTTTCCATTTTTTTTTATCCTTGTTATAGTATCTTGATTTCTCATGAAGTCATTAGTTTCCAGTTGCTCCAATCTAATTTTGAAGGAGTTATTCCCTTCAGTGAGTTCTTGACCTTCCTTTTCCATCTGACCAATTTTGCTTTTTAAGTCATTCTTCTCATTGACTTTTTGGGCCTCTTTTGCCATTTGAGTTAGTCTATTTTTAAAATGTTATTTTCTTCAGAGTATTTTTGCGTCTCCTTTAGCAGACTGGTGACTTGTTTTTCATGATTTTTTTGCATCATTCTCATTTCTCTTCCCAATTTTTTCTTCATTTCTCTTACTTGATTTTCAAAATCCATTTTGAAATCCATGTCCTGTAACTAATTCCTATTTTTCTTGGAGGCACTTGATGCAGGAGTTCTGATTTCTCTATCTTCCTCCCTCTCCATGCCTTTATCCTCTTTGTCCCCACAAAAGGATTCTCTTATCTGTTTGTGCTTCCCTTGCTTGCTCTTATTGACAGTCAATTACTTGACTTTTGAACTCTTTGCCATGGTAGAGCTCTGCTTCAAGAATGGAAAGAGCGATGTCACAAATCATTTGGTTTTTGAACCTGCCAGAACTATCATATGGGCATCCTCTCTACAGCCCCAACAAGCTCTGCCTTGCTGGCCCCACACTCCAGGACCACCACCCAAGACCACAATCCAGATCCAAGCAGGTTAAAGCAAGAGCAATTACTCTGTGAATGGTCACTTGGTCCTGCCATGATCTTGAGGCCAGGAGCTCCTCAGGCAGCCAGGCTTGGGCTGCTGGAGCTGCCACATCTCCATGTTTCTCTCCCTGGGGCCAGGGGCCATAATGTGCTCTTCAGTCCACCCTCAACAACCTCCTGTCATACCAACAGACTTCTGCATTCTTTTACTTTGTCCTTTGTGTTTATGAGTTAAGAAGTCTGTAAACTGCCACAGGTGATTCATTCTCCTGAAGTCTGCTCCAACTGCCGCTGCTCAGGGCCACCATGGGGTTGGAACTCTGTGGCTCACACGGGACTGTGCTAGGCCCACAGCTTGGTGCAATAGAGCCTTCCTCTCCGACTACCAGACTTCCTTCAGAGGGAGATTTATTCCTCTCTGTCACTTTGTAGGTTTTGTAGATCTAACGTTTGTTTAGAATAAGTTTGAACATATAATGAATGTCATTGGGGCGGGAGCACACACCAGGTTTGTGCTTCCACTCAACCATCTTAGCTCTGCCCCCCATTTATTCATTCATTCATTCATTTATTTGTCTATCTGTCTATCTATCTGTCCAGTTATTTATTTATGTATTTATTCATTTATTTGCCAAAGACATCAGAATGGTTTGCTTTTTCCTCCTCCAACTCATTTTACAAATGAAGAAATCGAGGCCAACACAGTTAAGTGACTTGTCCAGAATCACATAGCTAGTACATATCTGAGCCTAGATTTGAACTCAGGTCTCTTTGATTCCAACACTCTGTCCACTTAGCCACCTAACCACAAGTGTTGTTGCTAAGTTCACTTGTAAGTTATAACAGGGTAAAATTATTATACAAAATCATGACATATAACCAACCCAGTTTACAAGCTCAGTTATTTTAAGTACTTCATGTAAGACTAACATACCAAGAAAAATCAGTAGGCTGTTTCTATTTCACCAAACAGAAGCAGCACTAGGAAATGTATTCTGACATTTACAGGTATATTTGAAATATCAAAAGTAAGTACCATTTTTTAGAAATTTCTTCATTAGTCTATTAAATAAATTTATTGGTAAACAGCACAGTACAACATATTCAGAGTATTATGGCAAAAGATATCCAGAGGGTGAGCCCCTGTCTACATAATGCCAAATATACTCAACAGATGTAGGAAAAAAACAGTCTTCCTTTGGCTTCGTCTGAGCAATGACATCCATCTAAATATTTAAAGTTATCCCCAGTGTTTGATACATATTTCCAATATTTGCCAAGTTTATTAAAGAGCTGTTATTTAAAGAAAACATCAGGAGAACATATTGGATTTTTAATATTTTCAGTTAGATAATTTGGTATTATATCAGGTACATTTTAAATCTCTCTGGGGCACATGTAGTATTTTTTGGGGGAAAGAAAAGTCCTTCATAAATTATTAGTTACATTTTTTGTTTGAAAAAGAAGCACAAAATAATATTATGCCTTTTTGGTGTCAGTTATTCTGTTGTTGATGTTTAGTCATTTCAGTCCTTGTGGTCCCATTTCTTACTTACTTGGCAAAGCAGATAAAATGGTGTGCCATTTCCTTCTTCACCTTATTTAACAGATTGGAAAACAGAGGCAGAGAGTTAAGGGTCACCTTGAATCACCCAGCTAGTATCTGATTACAAGTCCTCCTGACTCCAGACCCAGAGCTTTCTGCATTGTTTCACGTAGTTGCCCTTGTAGTCAATCAATGTGAGTCCAAATCTTGACTCATACTTAAGGCCACTGTCATCCTAGGAATATCATTTAACCTCTCTGACCCTGAAGTAAATCCCTAGGACTCATCTTAGAAGAGTAAAATTTGAGTAAAATCCTGGGCTCAATTTATTTTTTTACATAATTTTTAAATTTTAAATAGCATTTTATTTTCCCCCAATTACGCATTAAGAAGATTTTGAACACTCAGTTTTACAAAATTTTGAGTTTCAGGTTTTTCTTCCTCACACCCCCCCTTCTGAAAAGGGTAGACAGTTTGATATATTTTATAAATATCCTATGATGTAAAGCATTTCCATATTCATTATAGTTGTGGAAGAAGAAACAGATCAAAAGGAAATAAAACCATGAGAGAGAATAAAGAGAAAAAATGCTTTGATCTGCACTGTGAGTGCAATAATTCTTTTTTTCTTTTTTAGAAGGGGGGAAAGCTGGGCAGTTGGGATAAAGTGACTTGCCTAAGGTCCCACAGCTAGTGAGTGTTAAGTGTGTGAGGCCAGATTTGAACTCTGGTCCTTCTGACTCCAGGGCTGGTGTTCTTTTTATAGCACCACCTAGCCACTTCTACCTTAATTCCTTATCTGGATATGGAGAGTGTTTTCCTTCATGAGTCTGTCTTGCTTCCTTGTGTTGCTGAGAAGAGCTGAGTCATTCATAGATAATCATCACATGATGTTGCTGATATGGTGTACAATGATTTCCTGGTTCTGCTAATTTCATTTTGCATCAGTGTACAAATATTTCCACATTTTTAGGAAATCTGCCTGTTCATAGTTTCTTTTTCTAAAATATTTATTTATTTATTTTTAGTTTACAACATTCACGTCCATAAGATTTTGAGCTCTAAATTTTCTCCCCCACTGCCCCCTCCACTCTCTCCAAGATGGTGTGCAATCTTATGTAAGCTCCACATATGCATTCATATTAAACATATTTTCCCATTAGTCGTGTTGTAAAAAAGAATTAGAACCATTGGGAGGAACCACAAGAAAGGAGAAACAAAATAAAAAGAGAGAGAGTATATTTCAATCTGAATTCAGACTCCATAGTTCTTTTTCTGAACATGGAGAACATTTTCCATTATGAGTCTTTTGGAGATTTCTTCTATCCTTGTGTTGCTGAAAAGAGCTAAGTCTGTGAAGGCAGTCATTGCACAATGCCACTGTTTCTATGTACAATGCTTTCATGACTCTGCTCACTTCAACTGACCTCACTTCATGTAAGTGTTTTTCTGAAGTCTGTCCGCTCATTTTTTATAGCACAACAGTATTCCATTCCATTCACAGACCTCAACTTGTTCAGTCATTCCCAATTTTGGGTCATCCCCTCAATTTCCAATTCTTGTCCACCATGAGCAGAGCTCCTGTAACAGATTTTGGTATGTGTGGTCCTTTTCCAATTCTTATGATTTCTTTAGCATTCAGACCTCATAGTGGTATCGCTGGTCCAAAGAGAATGCATATTTTTGTAACCCTTTGGACATAGTTCCAAATTGCTCTCTACAAGGGTTGGATCAGTTCATAACTCCACCAACAATATATTAGCATCCAGATTTTGCCACATCCTCTCCAATATTCATCATTTGCTTTTTTTTCCATATAAGCCAATCTGATAGTTGGGAGGTGGTATTGCAGAATTGCTTTAATTTGCCTTTCTCTAAGGAGTAGTGATTTAGAGCACTTCTTCATATGCCTACAGATGACTTTGATTTTTCATCAGAAAACTAACTATTCCTATTACGTGACAATCTATAAATTGTGGAAACGATTATATTCTCATAAATTCAATTCACTACTCTATATATTTGAGGTCTTTATCAGAGACATTTGCTGAAAGATCATTTCCCAACTTTCTGCTTTCCTTCTAAGGTTGGTTACATTAGTTTTGTTTGTACAAAAGCTTTCAATTTAATGGGATCATCATTATGTATTCTACATTTCATAATGCCCTCTATCTCTTGTTTGGTCAGGAATTTTTCCATTCCCCATAGATGAGACCGGCAGACAATTCCTGGCTCTTCTAATTTGATTGTTTCGTTGTGCACAGATTCTCTTAGCAAAATACAGTTTCTTTCCTTATTTCTTTTGTTTAGGTATATTTTTGTTTTTACTTTTCTGTGATCATGATGGCTCCCACTGCTCTATGTATTTAATTTTAGCTGAATAATGATAGATTCTCCTCCCACCCTTTACCTTTACTCTGTGTCACTCTCTCTTCTTCAAGTGTGTTTCTTGTAAACAACATGTTCTAGGATTCTGGTTTTAGATAGACTCTGGTGCCTGCTTCCATCTCATGGGAGAGTTCGATTTATTCACATTAATAGTTATGACTACTACCATTGTATTTTCCTCCATCGTATTCTTCCTCTTTTTCCTGTCTCTGGACAGTATACCAGTATCATGCCAGGAAACTGAATTGCTTCCATTTGAATTGTCTTAGGAGCACTCTGAAGATCATCTGGCAGGATAAGATACCAGACACTGAATTCCTTCCTTAACCTAAAGTGCCAAGCATTCAAATTCTACTTTGGAGAGCACAACTCTGATGGTCAGGCCATGTTGTTCGATTGCCAATCATATGCTTCTCAAAAAGACTATTTTATGGAGAACTCACACAGGGAAAGTGCTCATGTGGTGGTCAGAAAAAGCAACACAAGGATGCTCTCAAGGTCTCTCTTGAAAACTTTGGAATTGATTATATCACATGAGAGACACTGGCACAAGACCACCCAACATGGTGGGTGCCCTCATCAGAGAAGGTGCTATGCTCTGTGAGCAAAGCAGAATTGAAGTAGTTCAAAATTAATGTGGAATGTACTTATTTAGAGAATCTACCCCCAATGTTCACATGGGCTGTTTGGGCCTGACCTGTGGTAGAGCCTTCTTATTTTTTGAATTAATTTATTAGTTTAGTTTCAGTTAACAAGATTCAATTCCATAGTTCCTTTATTTTCAAATTTCCTTTACATCCCTCCCCCCACACCCCACGACAGCATATAGTCAAGTATAGGATCTGCAAATACATTCATATTAGACATTAGTCCAATTACAAAGGCGTATTGTACAAGGTGGGATGAAAAATCGTAAAGAAGAAATAAAACCAAACAATGAAAAGCAAAAGATCAATTAGTTTGCTTCCATCAGGATTCAACCTCAGCTCTTTCTAGTTATACCTCTGGATGTTGCATTTCTCTCCTTCATGAGTCTTTCGGGATTGACTTATATCACTGCATTGCTGAAAAGAGTCCAGTCTGTCACAGGTGGTCACCACACACATGATGTGTCTGCGATTGTATACAAATTTCTTTGATACTACTCTTCTCGGTCAGCATCAGTTTGTATAAGCCTCTCCAGGTAAATATGAAATCTGTCACCTCCTCGTTTCTTATAGCACAATAATATTCCATTACATCCATATACCACAACTTGTTTAGCCATTCCCCAATTGATGGGCACCCCTTCAATTTCCAATTCGTTGCAATGTGGTAGAGCCTTCTGAGCTCCTATTGGCCTGATAAGTCAGTCTGACACACTGTAACAAGACTCTTACAAATGTTCCCTTTGATAACCAAGGCCAACCACCATACTGCTACCCTTGTTGATCTCATTAAATTCCATGATTATAATAACTACTTCTATGCTGATGATTCTCAGTTCTTCCTATCCTGTCTCAACCTATCTGCTTACCTTCAGTCTTGCCCTTTCAACTGTCTTCATACATTTGGAAATGGATATCCAACCAATGTCTCCAAGTCAGTCTGTCTAAAACCAAACTCATCTGTCCTTCTAAATCCCTTCTTCTAATCTCCATTACTCTAGAGTTGGCCATCATCTCCTAGGCTCTCAGGCTAACAAGATAGGTGTTATCCTTCACAATTTACTATCCCTTATTCCAGATATCAAATCTGTGTCCACATTTTTTTCCACTCTGCAAAATCTCTCCAGTATGCCCCCTTCTCTCTTCTAACAGTGCTACTACCCTACTGGCAGCTTTCAACACCTTATGCATGCACCACTATGGTATTGCATTAGCTTTTTCTTGTGTCTGCCTTTTCCCAAGTCTCTCCTCCTTCCAATCCATCCTCCATTCAGCCGCCAAAGTGATTCTCCTAAAGCTCTACTCTAAATTTGTCATCCCCCTACACAATAACCTCCAGTGTTTCCTCATCTCAAGGATTAAATACAAAATCCTCTGTTTGGCATTCAGTGCCCTTCACCTACTATTTACAAAAATCCCAGTTAACATCACATCTTTAACATGAAGCCTATGCCAGATTCTCTTAATTCTATTGCCCTCCCTCTCTAAATTGATTGCTATTTATCATATATATATATATATATATATATATATATATATATATATATATATATATATATATATATATATATATATCTTTATTTGAGGTTTTATTTTATTTTATTTTTTTTACAAATTGATTGCGTGCTAGTTTCGGCAAATGATTTTCTTTAGCCTCCTTTTCTATCCCCATCACTTAACACAGCACCTGGCACACAGAAGGAACTTAACAAATGCTTATTGACTGATGAATGTGATCTCCTCTAGTTATTAGGCCCCCCACCACATTATCTTGCCTTATGATCATGTTTTGTATAGACATATTTATGTATATACTCTTCATGGCAGGGGGTGCCTCATTTAAAAAAAAATAAAATTAATCCTCAGCACCTAGAGAAAATGCTGGAATTTAGTAGATGCTTAAAAACAATGGGTTTTGTTGAACAATTAAGACTTATAAATTTTATAACATGGTCTTTCTCTGACATCTGCTGTCCAAATTATAAATTTTATAACATGGTCTTTCTCTGACATCTGCTGTCCAAAATAAATATTTCATTTCATTGAATTTCTTTATACAAGACTGTCACCTTGTGGCCAATTCAGATATTACACTGTTAGTCTTCCATAATGTGTCCAAACTGTGGTATTAAAATTTTTCTCTTAAAATCCTTTTTTTTGGGGCGGGGGGGAGCCAAGATGGTGGAGTAGAAACAGCACTTCCCCAGTGCTCCAGCTCTCGCCACTTTAACATCATGTAAAAGGGGACTCTGCCAGGCAACAACTTGTAACAACTTTCTACTATCATGTGATAACATACCTTGTCATGATACAGTCATATGACATATCATGACATACAACATCACACTAAAATCATGTGACATGATATGACATAAGATTCGATAATATTTGATAACACACAACATCCTGAGACATGAGATGACATATATCATATAAAAATCATGAGATATGAAAACATATGGTAACATGTGACAACATGTGGAAATCACATGACATATGACAACATGTAAAATTATGTGACAACTGATGACATGCTTCTATATAAGAGATCACATGGTAACACCCTAAGATCACGTGACATGCTTTGTGACATATGATTTAGGACATGTCAAAACACACGAAAATCTTGTGACATGCGATAACATACAATGACATGTAATAACATGTTAACATCATGTGGCATGTGATGACATGCTACATCATGCTAAAATAACGTTATATGTGAGAACATAAAGAAACATGTGATGACATGCAGAAATTATGCAATAACACACTAACATCATGTGACATACCTTAACATGAGAAATCGGGATAACACATAAACAATCATGTGATGCATGAGAATATCCGGAATCATACTATAACATACAAAAATCATGTGACCTGCGATAACATACGATATTGTGTGTTGTCACACGAAATTCTTATGAAAGCAATGGCATTACATAAAATGTATAACATGACAATATCATGTGACATTGCAGGAACATGTGTGATCATATAACATACATGTATCTTGTGACATTGAAAACATACGATAACATGTGATGACAGATGAAAAACTTACGAAATGTGATGGCATTCCACAACATGTGATGATATGCTATCGTATGTGATAACATAAGATAACATGTGATAACACACGAAAATCACGTGACAAGCGATAATTTATGATACCATGCCATAACATTCTATGACCATGTGAATGTGATAACATGCTATGTCATGCTAAAAGCATTTTAATCGCTATGACATGTGATGACATATGATAACATACTACAATCAGAGGCCATTTTGCTGTGTCAGTGGCAGCATTTCATCATATATTGTATCCTATCATCGCATGTGGCATGATATTGGCATGTTATAGCATATTATGGAATGCCATTGCCTTTCGCAAGGTTTTCATGTGACATCACACAGTATCGTATGTTATCACATGTCACATGGTTTTTGTATTTTATTGTATGAGTTCTTATATCCTCATGTATCACATGATTGTAGCATGACATAGAATTTCATCGCATATCACATGATACTAACATGTTGTCACATGTTATCACATGTTGTCGCATGTCATGTGATTATGCCATGATACACCCTGCCATCACATGTCACATGATACTCTTGTGTTATTACATGTTATAGCAAGCCATCTCACATCATATGCTCTTAGTGTGTTATCATATGTTATATCATTCCATCACATGTAAAATTATTTCAGCATGTGATCATATGTTATCAAATGCCATGTTACCATATGCTATCGTGTATCATAGCATATCACATGACTTTAGCATGTAATTGTATTATTCACATGTCATAGCATGTCACATGATATCAGCATGTTATCATATATTATGGAATGCCATAGCATTTTACATGATATCTTTGTGTCATCACAAGTTATCACATGTTATCACATGTCAGATTCTCTTCCCTAACTCATTAGGAAATCAAGAAATACAAAATCCATTAGAAAAATGAAGTCATATGCATCACAAATTTCTGTATTAGCCAAAGAAAGAAAGAAAGAAAGAAAGAAAGAAAGAAAGAAAGAAAGAAAGAAAGAAGAAGAAAAAGAAAAAAAAACCCTCTTAATTCTGCCCTCTGAGTCCATGAGTTCCCTATCTGAAGATGAATAACAGGAGTCCTTTGGAATGGTTGTTTATCATTGTATTCATCAGAGTAGCTAAATTTTTCACAACTGATTATCTTTACAATATTTCTGTTACTTCATAACTTGTTCTTCCCATTTTGCTTCTTACACTTTGCATCAGTTTATATGTTTGCCCAGGTTTTTCTGAAAACATTCTCTTCATCATTTCTTACAGCACAATAATGTTGCATCACATTCATCTCCCATAGTTTGTTCAGCCATTCCCCAGTTGATAGGCATAGCCTCAGTTTCTAATTCTTTGCCTCCACAAAAGAGCTGCTATAAATATTTTTGTACCTGTGATTCCTTTTCCTGTTACTTTCATCTCTTTGTGTTATAGCCTTAAGAGTATTTCTGTTATAATCAAAGGATATACACAGTTCAATAGACTTTTGGCCATAGTTCTAAATTGCGTTCTAGAATTGTTGGACTAGTTCACAGCTTTACAGACAGTGCATAAGTGTACCTATTTTCCCATATCACCTTCAGTATTTGTCATTTTCCTTTTCTGTGATTTTAGCCAGTTGATATGTAAGAGGTGTTACCTCTGAATAGTATTATTTTGTATTTCTCTAATTATTAATGATTTAGAACATTTCTTCTTTGATATCTACCTCTGAGAACTGCCTGTTTATATCCCTTAACCATTTATCAGTTGGAGAATGGATCTAATTCATACACATTTGGCTCAGTTACCTATATATTGGAGAAATAAAACCGTTTTCCAAAGAAAGTTGCTTCAAAGAATTTTTCCCAGTTTCCTGTTTTGTTTCTTTTGTAATGCTTTGTTAATTCTAGTTTACATCATAAATTTCCACAAAATTTGGGTTACAAATTTTCTTCCCATTTTTCCCCCTACCCACCACCCCAAAATAGCAATCCTACTGGATATCCCCTCCTCCAATCTGTTCTCTCCCATGTATTCACCCATACACCCTCCAACTTTCCAGTAGGGCACAGTGGATCTCTATGCCCCAGTGCCTGTATATTATATTTCCCACTTACATGTAAAATAATATTGATAATGGACCAAGGCACTTTCAGTGGGCCAAGTGCCTAAGAAGGGAGAAAGCTCCAAGAAGCATTGCCTATTACCTGGTTCTATGAACAAAGGAATCACCATGATCCCTCATAAGCACAGCCCTAGAAATTAGACAAAAAGGCCTATGCTGTGCCTGACAAGTTAGTTTGAATCCCTTCACAATCAAAGAGTCTCTACATGGTCAGCCAACTAGAAACAACTAAAGAATGTCCATGCAGGGTCCATCATATTTCCAAGGCACTTTCATTCCACAAATGAAACAGGTATATTGTTTGTATGTAAGTTCCCTTGGTTATCTTGGTGACATGTACCTGACTTACTGTAATTGTGTCTTTTTGTATTAGTTGAGCCTAGCCCTATGTGGCTAAGAAAATTGAATTGTTTGAACCTAGTCTTGCATGGCTAGAAGTGGACCTTTACATGTAAAACTGTGTTTCTGAGTAGTTGATTTTGTTTCTCCTATGCTATCTCTGATGATGCCTTGCTTAAGTCGCTCCAGGCTCTCGGGAACATCCAGGAAGCAGTTCGTACCATCTACTAAACTGCTTCACAGAATCTCCCGAAAGAGACATCGTGCCCACATTAAGGTGACCACCGTTCCAGACCAGTGAATAGCTGAAGCGACCAGAGACTTGAAGTTGAAACTTAAGAGGCAGCCATGATGTCTTTTCTGTTTGCCTTTTTACCCCTTGCTATAGGTCCCTGCTTGATTAATTGATTATCCATATATGTTAGAAAATGGATTCAGGCGGTCAAACTTTTTGTGCCTTGGCCTCTGTTGAGTCCAAGTTCTAGTTACGTTCTTGCAAAGGGGGGGAGTGAAGTGGCAGGTAGGTTCCCATAGTGCTAGCTCCTACACAAGGCCTCTCACAAGGCCCCTCAGGGGGCCCCAGAAACCTAGGGTAAAGGTATGACCATTGTGAAACCTCACCCTGCATCTGCCTTGTAACCAAGATGTAACGAAAACAAAGAACTGCCCTATTAGCTTGCAACCCCCCCCTTAGTTTACATCCCTATGTAGCAACAGTTGCCTTGCTGACCACTGTTTGTTTCAGGAAGTACTTTTTACTGTATAAAAGCTTGCTGGACAGACTGCTCAGGGCTGCCTTCCCTTTTGGGATACAGCCACCGGCTAATAAAAGCACTCCCCAAAATATTAATTGGCTATGCCGTCCTGTATCTGCATTAACTGTCCATTACACTAATATCTCCAGGTGAAGAAGTGCTTTTAGAGGAACACATTCCAATCCCTGTTAGAAAGGCTAATGACAACAACTGTACTCTACAATGCATAGGCATAGAAGGGCCTCTAAAAATATTATCTAAAAATGGGTGTCATTGCTTGCCTTCTCCATGGATGGGGGAGGGGCAGGAGAGAGGGGAAGAATTTGGAGCTAAAAGAAATGAATGTTAAAAACTAAGCTTGGGGGGTGGCTAGGTGGCACAGTGAATAGAGCACCAGCCCTGGAGTCAGGAGCACCTGAGTTCAAATTTGGCCTCAGACACTTGACACACTTACTAGCCAGGACACTTTGGGCAAGTCACTTACCCCCAATTGCTTGCCAAAAAAAAGCTTGGGTGAAAATATTATCAATCTATGTAAAACCTACAGAGCTCCCCCCAGAACACTTGTATATTGCTTGCTTGAGGTTCATGCCACAGTAACAGACACAGTATTTAATTGCACATACAGATGTTTGCTGGGTATGTTTACTGTAAATTTTATTTAATCTGGGTTTTTTTGTTTGTTTTGGGGGTTTTTTGGGGGGTTTTATTTTATTTTATTTTTGTTTTGTTTTTAAATATAAAAAAATCATCTGTCAAAAAAACCCGGGGCGGCTAGGTGGCGCAGTGAGTAGAGCGCCGGCCCTGGAGTCAGAAGGACCTGAGTTCGGATCCGGCCTCAGACACTTAACACACACAAACAAAAACCTAGCTGTGTAACCTTGGGCAAGTTACTTAACCCCAATTGCCCTCCAAAAAAAAAAAAAAAAAAACCCTACAGAGCTAGCATCATAAGAAATAGGGAAATACTGGAAGGTTTTTCAATAAATACAGGTAGAAATCAAAGATACCCCCATTCCCTATGTTATTTGACATAGTTCTAAAAATTCTAGCAACAACAAAAATAGAGAAAGGATTAAAAGCATAAAAATAGAAAAAGAGGAGACAGATGACATGATGGTTCACTTAGACACTCCTAAGGAATCAGCAAAGAAATATAATTGAAACAATTAATAACTAGGAAAGTAGAAGGATACAAAATAGTCCACAAAAAGAAATGACATTTGTATATGGCAACAACAAAATCCATACAGGATTCATAGGAGAGGAAGTCCCATTAAAAATAACTGCACCATACATAAAAATGAGTGGGAGTCAATCTACTAAGCACAGTCCATACTTAAATACATACAATCACAAAACACTCTTTAAAGAAATAAAAACAACAAATAACTGGAAGAATATTCCAGGCTCCTTGTTAGGCCATACCAATATATTAAAAATGGCCATCCTATGGAAATTCATTTCCAGATTTTGTGCTGTACCAATCAAACTACCAGGGGATATTTTATAGAGTTAAACAACATGATAATAAAATTGTCTTAGGAGAACAAAAGAGCTAGAATATCAAGGGAAACAATGAAAAAACGAGGAAGAGAGTGAGAATAAAACTCCCAGATTCCAAATTATACTGTAAAACAGTAATCACCAAAACTTTGGTGCTGGTTAACAAAAAATAGGAAAGTTAATCAGTGGAACAGACTATACAAGGACAAATCAGAAATAACTGAGCTCAATAAAACAGTATATTATCAACACACACACACACACACACACACACACACACACACACACACACATATATAAATTACCTGAGAAAGACCTCTCAGTATGACATGAATTTCTGGGAAAACTGGAAAGCATTATGGCAGAAATTGGGTTTAGACCAACATCTTACATCATGTGTCACAATAAATTCAAAATGGCTATGTAATCTAAGTATTTAACATAGTAGCACAAAACTAGAACACAATAATATCATTTAACAGCTGTGGTTAGGGGCTGGATTCTTTTTTTTTTTGCCTTTTGGAAGGCAGTTGGGATGAAGTAAATTGCCTAAGGTTACACGGCTAGTTTATTTATTTTTCTTTCTTTTTCTTTTTTTTTTGTTTTGTTTTGATTTGTTAAGTGTCTGAGGCTGGATCTGAACTCAGATCCTCCTGACTCCAGGGCTGGCACTTTACTCACTGTGCCACCTAGCCACCCCAAGGGGCTGGATTCTCAACCAAAAAAGGGGCATATGTGTTTCTAAAATATAAAAGAAATAATTTCAATTAATGATACCATTTCATTAATTTTAAAAATAATTTAAAATAATAAAGTAAACAATTTGAAATTTAAAACTTTTATAAGTCTGTTATCTGAGACAAGTAGGTAACTAGCAGAAATGTATCATACTAAAAGCCATTCTACAATAGATAAGTAGTTAAAGGATGTAACGAAAAATTCTGTTTTGTTTTTTTTGAGGGCTATTGGGGTTAAGTAACTTGCCCAAGGTCAAGGTCAAGGTTTTTGTTTGTGTGTGCATTAAGTGTCTGAGGTCTGATCCGAACTCTGGTCCTTCTGACTCCAGGGCCAACGCTCTTCTCATGCGCCACCTAGCCGCCCCGAACAATTCTGAAAAGAATTGCAGAGTTTTATGCTCATATGAAATAACTCTCCAAATCACATATAATAAGAGTAATACAGATCAAGGCAACTCTGAGGCTTAACCTCACTCCCAGCAAATTAGCAAAGGTGAAAAAGTATGTATATATAAAGTATATATATATATATTTATATATAATATATATAATATATATAATATATATTATATATATATATAAAGTATATATATGTATATTTGTTTTTGTTTTTGTTTTGGCATATCAGCAGGATGCTAACCTGCGCAGGGATACCCCCAGTGGATGGGCCAGTACATATAGAATCAGTTCCAAAGTCGTTTTGATTTGACATCCAAGCACATAATCTCAGACTAGTATTCAAACACTATCCTGGTTTCACCTGCATTACTGCAATACCCTAATTGGTCTACCTGTTTACAGTCTCCCCACCTCCACAACCTGTCTTCTATACAGCAGTGAAATTTGCATTCCTAAGCTATAACCCAGACTGTGCTACATCACTGCTCAAATATCTTCAAGGGCTCCCTATGAACAGAATGAAATACAAATGTCATGACTTTTCAAACTTCTCTGCTTATACACTCTGGATCCCATTCAAACTCTCCAGCTAGCTGTACCTTGGCAGTCCACGCTGTACCTCCATGCCCTTGGTAAGGGACAGGGCTATCATCTATCAATGGAATGCAGTCCCATCCCTCTCCCCCTTCTTGCCCTAGGGATCCCTTGGTTCAAAGGGAACCACTTCTGACTTAAGGCCTTTCTTCATGTATAAAGCTTTTAGTTCTCTCCTTATCTTCAAATGCTCTATCCTTTACTCTTCAATTTAAATACCACTTAAATGATTCCCTCTCCTGCCTCCATTCCTGACTCTCTGAACTTCCTTATCTCCACCTAAGGACCCTCTTTATTTTAGAAGAGGCTTCTATTGACCTCTCCTTCTATTGACAGTTCCTCCCTGGTACCTCCCTTGAGTAAGTGTTCCTGATTGGTTTCCTTTGCTCCTATCAGGGTAGTGCTCTACCCCTTTATGGCTTCTCAGAGCAGGGACTGGCTTTCTTTCTGCTTGCACACTTATCCCTTCTCCATTGCAGTTTCAATATATGTGGGTAGGAATAAGAAATTGCATGGGGATTCGGGGAGGACTTCTGATGAAGCCACAGATGAAAGTGAAGGCCAGCAAATGACACAGAAAAAGTTTAAAAATTCAGAAATGCATAAAATATATGTGTAGTATTACATAGTATAAATATATTTTTTTTCTTCCAATACCATAACAATTCACACTTCTTCTCTGGTACAAAGGTAGAGTCAAAACATTTTACATGGATTTCCTAGATTCTGGGGCACCCTTATGATGTGAAAGGGATAACTGTATTTTTCTTTCCAGTTCTTAACACCATGCATGGTACATAGTAAGCACTTAATAAATGTCCTTTTTCTCTGTCTCTCTTTTCTGTTGAACTTTTTGAGGACAAGGACTATGCCATCTTAGCTTGGCTAGTACCTTGGATGGAATCACTGGTGGCTGCCCTGGATTGGAGGGCCAGTCCAATTCACTACCTTCTTCTCACCCCCAAGCCAATTCCCTGCCTCCCTCCAGGGCCCTAAGGGACACATATTAGCCAATGTCTTACAGGAGCCCACGTATGGCTTTCTAAGTTTTCGTGGTTCCATGTCAGGCTCTTCCTCTAAATGTGAATGGTTCTCTTAATTACTTGTAACTTTAGATCTGATTTCCCATCAGGCAAAAAACAGCAAGGAAATCCAAACTTTTTTGAGAAATACAGCTAAGCTGGGGAAGGCCACTTTGTAGAGCTAGGAAATTCACCTCTAAATTCTTAAGTAGGTTTATATCAAAGAAATATATATATATATATATATATATATATATATATATATATATATATATATAAAGTTTCCTCTCAGGATGCTTCCTGCAGGGTTTTAAGAGGTGGGTAGGCAATTCATCAAATTCAATTTCATTAAATTCATTAAATTCAATTTTGAATTAATGTAATGGGCAGGAAGAGAAGTGTTAAGATAATCTGGCAGGAAAATTAAAAAAAAAAGATTGTGGGAAACCTTAGCAGGAACTTCAAGAGAAAAGTTGCTGCTGATAAGGCTAATTAAGGGACAGCTGCATTTGGTACTTTGGTTATCTGTTCTGTAGCTTGGAGGGGGAAAGAAAAGGTTATACCACAAAGACAAAGGGCTCTTAAGACAGGCCTGCTACATCTGCTTTCTTTGCATTTCCATTGGAAGAAATGAGCAGAGCAGTTAACAGCTGACATTCCCCTTGGCTTCATTTACTCCAATGTAGTCCAGTGCTGCTGGAAAGTGTGCAAATGATATATGAGATTCAACAGATGAAGAAGCTTCTGGACAGTGTGATGTCCCATCAGGCCCAGGAAGATGCCTGTATTTTTCAGGAGAGAAGCCATATTTGACTTCAGGTTTGGGATGTCTTGCTTTCTTTTCTCCTACAAGTCCAAATCTAAAGAAATGGCCTGAAAACAGCATGCACTCCAGGGTCACACAGCTAGTAAGTATCTGAGGTCAGATCTGAACTCAGGTCCTCCTGACTCCGGGGCTGGTATTCTAGTCACTGTACCACTTAGCTGCCCCAGCATGCACTCCTTAAGACAGACTGAAGGTTATTAATGTCCTGTAGAATGTGGGGTGGGCAGGGAGAATAGGAATAAGACACAGCCAAAATTAACTATTTCGTATGTGTGTGTGTGTGTTTATGATAAGGGCATTAGAAAGTTGCCAAAGAGAGTGACATGTGAGATTCAAAGAGGAAGGATGCTTCAGACAGGCAGGATCATGGAGGACTTCATGGATGAGGTGGCATCTGGATTGGACTTTCTGGGAGAAGATGACATTTAATAGGAAAAAAAAGGATAGGAAGGGGAAACATTTCGGGTTGAGTGTTCCCTCTATTATCTTCTGGTTCATGCACTCCTATTTAAGACCTTTTGGGTTATATTTCTAACCCCTGGGCCTTCTCCAAACTTTCATCATTATAAGTATACTAGAATGCCTTGATATCTGCCCCACCCTCCCAGACTTCCCACGTATTGCCAGCAAAGTTCCAGTACTTCAAGTTACTGAAATTCTATCCCATCTAGAATTTGTTAAAAGGGAGTTCACCACTTCATGCCTCAACCTATAAGACCCAGAGGTGTCATGGCTAGCCTTCTAACTTCCCATCATCCTCTCTTTCCAGCGTGCCTCCAGGGACTCACATATTCCTTGAGACTGGAGCTCTACACTAGGCTTGAAGACTAACTAGAGTAGGGGCCTAGAGTACTAGTGTTTGGTAGAAGGTCAGTTCCTTTCCCTAGCACCTGCACAATCTATGGCTCACAGTTCCAAGGAACGACTAGGCCTGAATTTGTTCCTGCATGCCATGGCTCTGTCCTTCACTGTTCTTTGCCTATGGCTCCAGTTCGGTCCTAGAGACCTTTTCTTGTTTGAGTAACTTAGTGCATTACATGATGCTCTCCTCTTGATCCAAGAAGCTTGGTGTAGGGGTTCCTTTGCTAGACCAGGACTCAAATGTCATTCTACTACTGCTCTTGGCTCATGACTCTGCTGATAATGGGTAGGAAAAAAAATCTGGTCCAACATCTTCATTTTACAGATGATGAAACTGAGGCCCAACAACAAGGAGAAACAACGTCCCTAATGTCACACATAGGATCATAGCTCTAGAGCTGGAAGGAACCCTAAAAGTCCATTTTACAAATGAAAAAATTAAGACTCAGGTAGGGTAAGTGACTTTCTGTAGCTTGCACAGTTAGTAAGTAGCAGAGCTGAGATGTGAAACCAGGTCCTTTGATTCCCAAGAGAGGTGTCTTTCTACTGCTACATGTTACCCAGTATGATTGTATGGCTTTTACTAGCTATACAAATAACTTGATCACATGACCCAGACAAGAATAAACCACCCCTCTCTTTGCATTTCAAGGCATAGAAATATAACTGAGACCATTGAGAAGCCAAAGCAGAAAAAAGAGGGGGCCCTTTGCAGGAGGCAGGGGGTCTGGGCAAGCAGAAGGGGGCAAGGGAAAGAAGGCAGGAGCACAGCATTAACCCAGTGTATTGTAAATGTAAACACAAGACAGCCCATTATCCTTTCCTAATCTGTGAGGGCAGCACATGGCCTAATTGAGTGTACTTTCCTGCTCATTATTCATACCACAGTGCTGCCTTAGAGAGAGGCAGCAAGGAGAGAAAATGGGAGTTTCTCCCACTGCAAGGCCATAGTCCCAACATCAGACAGAGATCGATCTTTATGTACTGCTGGCAATGTTTCACCTCCCTTATACTTTCTTTTTTTCCAAGGGAAATTCTACAAATATCTAACTTTCCTAATAGTTCAGGTATGGCACAATTCTCTGGGTGTTCTCTGTGTATATGCCAAGCAATTAATCCGATGTTTTGGCTAAAGGTTTTAACCTTTTTTATGCTCCATTTTACCCTCAAAGGTACAATTCCATACATTAAATGGACATCAGGTTAAATATCACATGTCACATGATTTACATGTATTATCACATATCATATAATTTTCATGTGTTATCACATGTTATTGTATGTTATCAATACCCTAGCATGTCATCACATGTTGTGGAATGTCATCACATTTCCTAAGTTTTTAGTCTGGCATCATATGTAATCATATGATACTACATGTCACATGGTTTACATATGTTGTCGTGTGGTTACTTGTGTTCCCACATATCACAATATTTTCGTGTGTTATCACATGTTCCCTCATGTTAGACTATATCATCTCATGTCACATGATGTTAGCATGCATGACACACCATTTCCATGTTATTGTATGTTATCACACATCACATGATTTTCGTGTGTTATCACAAGTTATTGTATGCGTTTGCATGTCCTTTCCAGTGATATGTTTTAACATGGTATCATAAGTTGGGACATGTCACATGATTTTAGCATGACATAACGCGTTATCACATGTTACTTGATATTACAATGTCATACTATGTTGTTGCCTTTTATCATGTGTCACATGATTTAAGCATGTGATCATATGTCATTGTATGTCAGATGGTATGAGCATGTTACAATAGGTTATCACATGTCATCCAATGTCACATGATTTTAGCATTCTATAGCATATCATCGCATGACATAGCATTCACTAGGTTACCGTATGTTATACCATGTCATCCCCTGTCACAAGATTCTAGTATATCATTGCATGGCATGTCACATGATTATAGCATGTTATTGTACGTTATCACATGTCACATGATTTTCTTATGTTATCGTATGTTTAGTGATGTTATCACATGCCACATGATTTTGGTGGGTTATCACATGTCCTCTCATGTTAGAGTATGGCATCTCATGTCACATGATGTTCGCATGTTATCATGTTATCGCATGTCATCGCCTGTCACATGATTTTACCAAGATGTATATACCAAATACACATGGATTTAACATCTTATCATATATTATCACATGCTATGGAATGTTATAGCACGCCATCTCCTGTCATATGATTATAGCATGTTTTCATATGTTATCAAATGTCATAGCGATTTGCAGGATTTTAGCATGATATAACACATTGTCACATTCACTTGATCATAGAATGATGTAGCATTTTACTGCATGTCATATCACATCACATGTTTTAAGCTTGTTATCATATGTCAACCAGTGTTATGTGATTTTTGGGAGTTATCACATGTTATTATCACGTGTCACATGACTTTACATGTGTCATCACATATCATCCCATGATATAGCCTGTTATGTAATGTCACAATATTCAAAAGTTTTAGAATTTCATCCAATTTTACATGAATTACATGTGTTAACACATGTAATTATGCTATCGCATGTCATCATATGTTTGCCCATGTCACATGATTTGCATGTGTTATCACATGCCACATGATATCCTTGTGTTATTACAGGCCATAGCATGTTATAGCAAGCCATCTCACATCATATGATTTTAGTATGTTTTCGTATGTTGTACCACACCATGCCATGTTACTGTATGTCACCATATGTTCCCTTATGTTCTAGCATGTCACATGATTTTCGTATGTTATAGTATGATTTTCTTAGGTTGTCACAGGTTATCTTATGTCATAGTATGTCACCTCATGTCACATGATTGTAGCATGTAATTGTATGTTATGGATGTTATCATACCATCTCATATCATATGATTTAAGTACGTTATTGTATGTTACAACATGTCATTGCATTTCACATGGTATTAGCATGGTAACACATCTTATCGAATACCATGTTAATAGTATATCACCCCATGTCAATGTTACTAGCATATTATTGTATGTTATCTCATGGCACAACAAGTAACATGATTTTAGCATGTTAACATGTGTTAAATGAGTTCTTGTGGTTATCAAATGTCATCTTAAGATATCAAATCTTATATCATTTTTGTCTGTCATTGTATGCTATCCCATGTCACATGGGATGGATGTGGCTAACAGAAGACAATATTCCATGATCATATCCCATGTGATTACATAAGATAACATGTGGTAACATGAAATGAAAGAAATAATGTGACATGCGGTAACATACGATAACATACGAAAATCACATGACACCTAATAACATATCATAACATGTGAGAAGGTATGGAAATCATGAGACATTCAATAACATACCATAACATACATAACATCCTAAAATTGTATGACATGCGATAATATACAATTACATATGATAACACACCAAAATCATGAGACATGCGATAACATAACATAATGTATGGTAACACGTGAAATTCATGTGACATGCGATAACATACGAAAACATGCAATAACACACAAAACCATTTCACATTCTATGCCTTGAAATATAACATAAGAGATGAAAACCATGTGATGTGTGAAAACATATGATAAAGTGTGAGAACACACATACATCTTGTGACATGTGATGACATGTGACTGCATACCACAATATGCTAAAATTCTGTGACATGCCATAAGAAAAGATAAGATATGATAAGATAGGATGACATGTGGAAATCATGTGTCATGCAATAACATAGGACAACACGCTAAAATCATGGCACATGCCATTTCATACAGTCTATAACATGCTGAAATCATGTGACATATGATGACAGTCTATGACATGGTATAACATATGAAGTCATGCAACATGTAATGACATGTTGTTACATGTGAGAACATACAACAATATGTGATAACACACAAAAATCATGTGCTATGAGTTAACATGCCATGACATACCATAAAATGTTTAAATCATGTTACATGCAATGTCATGCTATATCATGCTAAAACCATCTGAATGTTTTGTTTTCCTTGGGGTCAGAGTTCTTGAGCATAGTTGTATAATCTCTTTTTAGTATGCACCTCATGTCTGCTGATGGAATACATCAAATGTATCTTCATCCTCCATTTCCAACTGTGCAGTTGTCAGTTTCATTGATTGGTTGCCCATCGAAGCGTAATCTGATCTCTTTCATTGACAAACAATATCATTCACCTACAAATTAATGTGTTGGTTGTTTTCAGTCTTGATTCCGTCCTTCGGGTTTTCATATGCCATGGCGAGTCCTGGGTTCTCATGACCCCCCTCTTCACAGAAGAGGCAACAGGAAGGTCCTCGCCAAGAGAATGGAGGGAGAAGCAGCAGTGGTAGGAACAGAAGCAGGAGGAGGAAGATGATGGTGGTTATGGTGAGGAAGAGCAGGTGATGAAGGAGGAAGAGGAGGGGAAGCAGGAGGGAGAGAAGGAAGAGGCAAAGGAGGAGGAGGAGGACAAGAAGGATGAAGAAGAAGAGAAAAAGGAGGGGTAGGAGGAGGAAGAGGAGGAGCAGGAGGATGAAGAGGAGAAGGAGGCAGCATTGGTGGAGCTACTAAATTAATCTGTCTATAGTGAGTATTTGACCAGGTTGCTAACCTATTCAATAAACTCCTGTAATTCCCTATTGCTATCTTTTTTCAAATAGAAAAAAACCTTATTTGGTATAACTTGCTCCCTCTCAACTTTATTCACGTTTTTACTCCTTATTCCCCTCCACCCAATACTTCAGGAACATTGCCTGCTGACCTTATTCTTCGTCACACAAGACACTACATTTCCAGGTTCCAGGCATGTTCACTGGCTGATGCCCTATACCTGGAATGCTCCCTCTGCTCATCTCCACCTCCTGCTTTCACTGGCTCCCTTAAAATCCCAATCAATATCTTTCCATCTATAGTATGCCCTCCCTGGTCCCTACTCTATGCTAATTCTTTCACTTTGTTGATTGCCATCATCAATGAGATGACATCATCAACATTACTAATAATCTGATGATGGCATCAATATTAATATCAATATGATAACAAAAATAAATATTAATGAAATGATGTCATACATATTGATATTACTGAGATGATGCATAAATATTAATGATGTGTCGTGATAAATATTGATATTAATAAGATGACATCATTAATGTTAATGAGTTGGTGTCATTAACAGTAATGTTAATGAGATGATGTCAGTAATATTAGTGAGATGATGCCATGATGTCATAAATGTGACATGAAATGACATGCGATAATATATGATTACATGTGATAACGAAATTCATGAGACATGCGATAAGATACAACAACATATGATAATACAAGAACATCATGAGACTGCTATGACTTCAGATAACATATGATAAGATACGAAGACAATGTGATATGTGAAATCATACTATAAGATGTGATAACACAAGTAAATCATGTGACATGCAATAATATACCATTACATGCTAAAGTCATGTGAAATGTGATGACATGAGATGAAATATGTTAGCATGACAAATCCATGTGGTGTTCAATGACATACTATAACATACGAAAAATTGTGTGACATACAATGAAATGCTATAACATATGATAACACGTAATAATACATGACAATCATGTAACATGATATAACATAGGACAACACATGAAATTCATGTGACATGCAATAATACACTATAACATATGATAACATTCTAAAATCATGTGACATGCAATAACATAGGATAACATGCTAACATCCTGTCACATACACAGTACAACCTTCTAAAACTGTGCGACATGGGATAACATACCACAACACATGAAAATCAAGTGACATGCGATGACATGTGATTACATTTGATAACACACTTAAAGCATGTGATATGCCATGGCATTTGATAACATATGATAACATCCTAAATGTGTTACATGTGATAATATCCTACAACATACAAAAATCATGTGACACATGATAACATGCAATAACACACGAAAATCATGTGACATGCGATAACATATGATAACAAGCTAAAATCATGTGACACATAATATAATGTGATAACATTAGATAAAATGAGAATCATGTGTCATGCAATGACATGCTATAACATAAGGTAACGTGTGATAAAACTTAAAAATCATGTGACATGCAATAACATACGATAAAAGTAAGCTTGTAAAAATGTAAAGTAACATACGATTAAAGTAAGCTTGTTAACCAATTTTGAGTTGCTTTCCTTTCCAAAAGCAGATCTAAGAACCTGTGTTGGCAGCCTCTCTGGGGATGCTGGGGTGCTTGCTGCTACAAAATGGCCAACCTCTCAGATCCATTCATTGAGTCCTGCTCAATCTTGACAATTTTGTTATATTTACTTTTGATTCATTTGGGGTGTGGTTCAGTTGCTTCCATTTACTTTGTTGTGGTCATGGTAGATAGTGTTTCCTTGGCTCTGCTTCATTATTTTTCATCCATTTCTGGACCAGGAGAGAATTTCCAAGTGAGGTTGAAAGCTAGTAGACTATGACAGTGCCCGTCACCACCTTGAAGCAATGGCAATTTTATAGCAGCAAGCACTCCAACATTCCCAGAGTGGCTGCCAACACAGGTACTTAGATCTGCTTTTGTAAAGGAAAACAAATCAAAATGGGTTAACAAGCTTACTTTAATCAAACAAATATATATCACCTAGTTCGGGGGGAAAAGGTCAGCACCCCGAACTTCAGAGTATACAAACAGATCAAACAGACAGGCTTCCAAACTGTCCAACCATTATGAAAACCAAAATCACAATTACCAGAGAGGGAAGCATCAACATCTGGGTTTTCAAAGCCTGGGGGGGCTCTCAACAGCTGCCCAGAGTCTCATCTGGTCAGAACACACAACACTTCTCAAAGTGAGCCCCAAAGCAAAGCCTCACATCAGGGATTATATAGTCTTCTCCTGGGTCTCATCTAATTCTTACTAATATTCACGACAAGATCTCATTAATATTCATGACACCATCCCATGGATATTTATGAAGCCATCAAAATTAATATTGATATTCATGCCATCATCTCATTGATATTCATGCAGTCATCACATTAATATTAATATAAATGACCTCATCTCCTTAATATTAAAGACAATGAGATCATCTTGTTAATATTGATAATGTCATCTCATTATCGTTAATACTATCATCTTACTAATATTAATGATTTCATGTCATTATTATTACTGTTAATAATGTCATCACATTTAATAATAATATTTATGACATCATCTCAATGCTCCTTATTACGTCTTATTACTATTAATGTTTATGTCATTTCAGTCATATTCATGATGCCATCTCACAAATATTAATGACACCATCTCATTAATGATATTATCTCATTAATATTGCTCTTGATGACACAATCTCATTAATATTTATGACACCATCGCACCGATTTATGACATCATCTCACCACTCTTTATGAGGTCATCTCATCATCATTACTATCTATGATGTCATCTCAGTCATATTCATGTCATCATTTCATTAACATTTTTGTTGATATCACCAATTCATTAATATTAGTGACATCATCTCATCAATATTACTGTTAATGACACCAAATTCATTAATATTCGGGGCATCATCTCATTAATGTTAACATTTCTGGCATCATCTCAGTAATATTAATGTTATCATCACTTTGATAATAATATTGATACCATCATCTCGTTTATATTGATGTTGATGACGACATCACATTAATATTGATATTTATGACATCATCTCACCGCTATTTATCAGGTAATCTCATCATCATTAGCATTTATGATGTCATCTCAGTCATATTCATGGCATCATCTCATTAATATTCATGTAATATCATTGATACTCAAGCCGTCATCACATGAATATCAATGATGCCATCTCCTTAATATTAATGATAATGAGGTCATCTCATTAATATTGATTATGTCATTGCATTAACATTAATACTATCATCTTATCAATATTGATAACTGAACATCATCATTATTACTGTTAATGATGTCATCTAATTAACATTAATATTAATGACATCATCTCACCACCCTTTCTGACATCATCTTATTATTATTGTTTATGCTTTCTGACATCATCTTATTATTATTAATGTTTATGACATACTCTCAGTCATATCCATGACATCATCTCACTAATATTAATGACAGAATCTCATTAATGTTAATTACATCATCCCTTTAATATTGCTATGGATGATGTCAACTCATTAATATTGATATTTATAACATCATCTCATTGCTCTTTATGACATTGTCCCATCATGATTAATATTCATGACGTCATCTCAGTCATACTCGTGATGTCATCTCATTAATATTACTGTTAATGATATCAACTCACTAATATTAATAACATCATCTCATTAATATTACTGTTAATGACACCAACTCATTAATGTTAATGACATCATCTAATTAATATAAACATTTATCAAGGCACCTCATTAATATTTATGGAATCATCTCATTGATGTTAATATTTATGACATCATCTCATTTATATTAATGCTGTCATCACATTGATATTCATATGGTGTCATCATCTCATTAATATTAATGTTGATAGCAACATCTCATCAATATTGATATTTATAACATCATCTCACCACTCTTTATGAGGTCACCTCATCATCATTTAAATATACGATGTCGTCTCAGTCATATTCATGACATCATTTCATTAATATTAATGACGTCATCTCATTAATATTACAAATTGATCACAGTACCACATTAATATTTATGGTGTCATCGCTTTAATGTTAATATATATGACGCCATCATTAATATTAAGGGTGTCATCACATTGATATTAATATAGATGCTATCATCTCCTTAATATTAATTTTCATGACAACATTTCATTAATATTGATATTTATGACATCATCTTGCCGCTCTTTATGAGGTCATCTAATCATCATTAACATTTATGATGTCATCCCGGTCATATTTGTAACATCATCTCATTAATATTACTTTTAATGACATCATCTCATTAATATTAATGATGTCATCTCATTAGTATTATGCCTGTGCTCCACCGCCCCCACTTTTTTCTTTTTATTCCCCTCCCCCTAATACTTCAGTAACATTGCCTGGCCATGTTATTCTTCCTCACAGAAGACACTACATTTCTAGCCTCTTGTCATGTTCACTGGCTGATTCCCTATACCTGGAATGCTCCCTCTACCTCCTGTCTTCCCTGACTCCCTTCAAATCCCAGTCAATATCTTACCATCTATAGTATGCCCTTCCTAGACCCTACTCAATGCTAATTCTTTCACTTTGTTGATTGTCTCCAAATAAACCTGTTGATATCTTGTTTGGGAACAACCAATTGCATATTGTCTCCCTCATTAGACTGTGAGCTCCTTGAAAGCAGGAATTGTCTTCTTGGCATCCCTAGTGCTTAGAATAATGCCGGGCACAGTATAAGTACTTAGTACATTCTTTTAAAAAATGATATTTTAGTTTTCTCTCCAGTTACATGTCAAGACAATTTTTAGCATTAATTTTTATAAGACATTGAGATCCAACATTTTCTTACTCCCCTCCCTTCATGCTAAAATTATAAGCAATTTCATTATACATTTTGTTATACATGTGCTATTATGGAAACATATTTTTAACATTAATTGCATTTATGAAAGAAGAAACAGATTAAAAGGGGAAAAAACCTATGCAGAAAAACACAAGAAGTGGGGGAAAAAGTGTGCTTTGATCTGCATTCAGAGTTCATCCCTTCTTTATCTGGATAAGGGAACCATTTTCCTTTGTGAGTACTTTGTACTTGTGTTGGATCATTGTGTTGCTGAAAAGAGTTGCGGTATTCATAGTTGATCATCACACAATATTGCTGTTCCTGTGTACTGTGTTTTCTGGTTTTGCTCACTTGACCCAGCATCAATTCATCATAGATTTTCTACTTTTCTCTGAAATCTGCATGCTCCTCATTTCTTATAGCACAATAGTATTCTATTAATTCATATACCACAACTTGATTATGTATTTCCCAACTGACAAACATTCCCTCAATTTCCAACATTATATTATATGATGTGATATTACTACATTAACATCAATGAAATGACTTCATCAACATGAATATTACTGAGATGATAGTATCAATATGAATATTAGAGTGATGACACCATTAATATTAAAGAGATGACATCATAAATATCAATGCTAAAGATATGACGCCATAAATATTAATAAAGTTCTGTCATAAATATTAATATTAACAAGATGATGACATTCATATTAATGAGATGATGTCATTAACAGTAATATTAATGAAATTATGTCATTGATATTGATGTGGCTTCACGAATATGACTGAGTTGACATTATAAATATTAATATAAATGATATGGCATCATCAGTAGCAATATGAATAAAATGATATCATTAATATTAATGAGCTGTTGTCACTAATATTAATGAGAGGACGTTGTGAATATGACTGACATCACATCATAAATATTAATAATGAGTTGACATCATAAAGATCGATGAGATGGCATCATAAATATTAATATTAATGAGCTAACATCATTAACACTAATAATAATATGGTTAGGTCATTAATATTAATAAGATGATAGTATTAATGTTAATGAAATGACATCATCAATGTTAATGAGATGACCTCATTAACATTAATATTATGGTGATGGCGTCATTAACATTAATGTGATGATGGCATGTATATCAATGAGATGACATGAATATTAATATTGATGGGATGACATCATGAATATCAGTGTGCTGGTGTCATGAATGTTAATGAGATCTCGTCATGAATATTAGTAATAATGTGATCACGTCATGAATATCAGTATTAATGTGGTGAGGTTAAAATAACTTACTGGATTATAAAGACAAAAATTGAATGAGCATGCCACTAATGGAAAAAAGGGATATTTTCACAGAACCAGATCGTTTTTTCCCTTCCCATTTCCATTTGATGTTGATCAAAACATAGCATTGGCAATTTAGTTAAAAAACAAACAAACAAACAAATCGTATTATGCCTGTGCACAGACGCCAGTTACTTTATGTACAATAAAGGAATGGGGAAGGGAATGAAAGAAGAGAGAAACCTATACTACAGTAGTAAGGATGGGGAGGAACCAAATCTTGGTTTTGTAATTTTGAATGTTTTGTTTTCCTTGGTGCACAGTTGTGGAGCAGAGTTGTAGATTTGCTTTTTACTAAGCACCTCCTGTCTGCTGCTGGAATACATGAAATGTATCTACATCCTCCATTTCCAACTGTGCAGGTGTGTCTATTTCATTGATTGGTTGCCCATCAAATCGTAATCTTATCTGCCTCATTGACAAACCCTGTCGTTCACAATATGCTTTCATTAGTTTACTAAGTGGTGTGTGCCTCTTAATCTTAAATTGCACCACCAAGACATCTTGTCCTGCCCTCTTCAAATTAATGTGGTGGTTCTTTTCAGTCTTGACTTTTTCCCTCAGTTTTTCATATGCCATGGCGAGTCCGGGGGTGTCATGAACCGCCTCTTCACAGAAGAGGCACCAGGAAGGTCCTCGCCAAGGGAATGGAGGGAAAAGCAGCAGCGGCAGGAGCAGAAGCAGGGGGAGGAGGAGGAGGAAGATGATGGTGGTGATGGTGGGGAAGAGGAGGAGATCAAGGAGGAAGAGGAGGAGGAGGGAGAGAAGGAAGAGGAAAAGGAGGAGGAAGAGGTGGGGAAGGAGGAAGATAAGGAGGAGTTGGATGAGGAGGGGGAGGAAGAGGAGAAGAAAGAGGAGGGGGAGGAGCAGGAAGAGGAAGAGGAGGAGGAGCAGGAAGAAGAGGAGGAGTAGGAGGCAGCAGAGGTGGAGCTACCAAATTAATCTTTCTACAGTGAGTATTTGACCTGGTCACTGACCTATTCAATAAACTGTCGCTCCCTATTGCCTTCTTTATCAAATAAAAAAAAATCTTATTAATTATACCTTCCTCACTCTCACCTTTATGCACTTTTTTACTCCTTATTCCCCTCCCCCCAATACTTCGGTAACATTGCCTGGCCACCTTATACTTCCTCAGAAAAGAAACTACATTTCCAGTCTCCGGGCTTGTTCACTGGCTGATCCCCTACACCTGCAATGCTCCCTCTGTTCATCTCCACCTCTAGCCTTCCCTGGCTCCCGTCAAATCGCAGTCAAAATCTTACCTTCTATAGTATGTCCTCCCTAGTGCCTACTCCATGATAATTTCTTTACTTTGTTGATTGTCTCCAACAATCCTGTTGATATCTTGTTTGGGCACATCAATTGTATGTTGTCTCCCTCATCAGACTGTGAGCTTCTTGAAAGCAGAAATTGTCTTCTTGGCATCCCTAGTGCTTAGAATAATCCCGGGCACAGAATAAGTATTTAGTACATTCTTTTTAAAAATAATATTTTAGTTTTCTCCCCAATTACATGTCAAGACAAGTTTTAGCATTCATTTTTATATGATTTTGAGTTCCAATATTTTCTCCTTCCCCTCCCTACTTCCTAAAATGATAAGCAATTTGATTATATATTTTGTTAAGCATGTGCTATTATGTAAAATATATTTCCACATTAGTTGCAATTGTGAAAGAAGAAACTGATTAAAATGGAAAAAAAACCTATGCAGAAGAATGAAGGAAGTGGAGAAATAAGTGTGCTTTGATCTTCATTCAGAGTTCATCCATTCTTTATCTGGATATGGAGACCATTTTCCTTTGTGAGTCTTTTGTCCTTGTGTTGGATCATTGTGTGGCTGAGAAGAGTTGAGTTATTCATAGTTGATCATCATGTAACATAGCTGTTGCTGTGTACAGTGTTTTCTGGTTCTGTTCACTTCCCTCAGCGTCAATCCGTCATAGATTTTCTAGGTTTTTTCTGAAATCTGCATGCTCCTCATTTCTTATAGCACAACAGTATTCTATTACATTCATATACCACAACTTGTTTAGCCATTCCCCAACTGACAGGCGTTCCTTGAATTTCCAACACTAAATTATATGATATGATGTGACACATTAACATCAATGGGATGATGTCATTAATATTAATGAAATTACAGTATTGATATTAATATTAATCAGATTGCATCATTAATATTAATGGGTTGACATCATGAATATTATTATCAATGAGATGGTGTCATGAATATCAATAGCAATGAGACATCATGTATATCAATATTGAGACCATGTCATTAGGATCAATATTGATGAGATGATGTCATTAATATTAATATTGATGAGACAATGTCATTAATATTAATGTTAATGAAATGACATCATTAACATTAATGATATAATATAACATATAATTATATATAAATTATATATATTTCCAACATTCCAACTATAATTATTTTTGCAGATGTAGGTTTTTTTTTCCTTTTTTATGATCTTTTTGGGATACAGACCTAGTAGTAGTATTTCTGGATCAAAACATATGCACAGTTTGGTTCCCCTTTTAGCATAGTTCCAAATTTCTCTCCAGAATGTTTGGATCAGTTCACAACTCCACCCATAGTGTATCAGTATGTCAATTTTCCTACACATTCTCCAAAATTTATCATTTTCCTTTTTTGTCTTATTGGTCAATCTGATAAGTGTGTAGTGTTACCTCAGAGCTATTTAAATTTGCATTTCCTTGAACAAAAGTGATTTAGAACACTTCTTCATATGTCTATAGATAGCTTTGATTTCTTCATCTGAAAACTGCTTGTTTATAACTTTAACCATTTATCCATTGGGAAATGGCTTGTATTCTTATGAATTTGACTCTGTTCTCTATAAATGTGAGAAATGAGACTTTATTAGAAACACTTGCTATAAAGATTTTTTGCCGGTTTTCTGCTTTCCTTCTAATCTTAGTTTTATTGGTCTTGTTTGTGCAAAAGCCTTTTAATTTGAAATAATCGAAATAAGCTATTTTACATTTTGCAATGTTCTCTATCTCTTGTTTGGTCATGAATTCTTCCCTTCTCTATAGGTCTGTCACCTCCTTAGTTTCTTTCTTGCTTATTTTTTAATTGTATTTGTCATGTTCTGACAGGACACAGTTGAGGTCCCCCACTGGTATAGTTTTGCTCTCTCTTTCTTCCTGTAATTCACTTAAATTCTCCTTTAAAAATTGGGATGTTATACTATTTGTTGCATATATGTTTTGTACCAATATTAATTCATTGTCTGTGGTACCTTTTACCAAGATGTAGTTTCCTTCCTTATCTCTTTTAATTAGGCCTATTTTTGCTTTTGCTTTGTCTGAGTCCAGAATTGCTACCTTGGCTTTTTTTTTACACTTTAGCTGAAGCATAAGAGATTCTGCTTAATTTTGCTGGGTAGCTGATTCTTGGTTTTGTCCTAGCTCCTTTGCATTCTGGAATATCATGTTTCATGATTGTCAATTCTTTAATATTGCAGCTACTATGGGGCGGCTAGGTGGCGCAGTGAGTAGAGTGCCGGCCCTGGAGTCAGGAGGACCTGAGTTCGGATCCGGCCTCAGACACTTAATCCACACAAACAAAAACCTAGCCGTGTGACCTTGGGCAAGTTACTTAAACCCAATTGCCCTCCAAAAAGCAAAAAAAAAATATTGCAGCTACTAAGTCTTGTATAATCCTGATTGTCTCCTTGATATTTGAATTGTTTCTTTATGGACATTTGCAGTATTTTTCCCTTGACCTGAGCTTTTGTTTTGGGATCTCTTCCCTAAAGTGATCAGTGGATTCTTTCATTACCTATTTTGCCCTCTGGTTCCAGGATATTAGGGAAGTTTTCCTTTAATTCCTTGGAAGATGCCATCCAGATCCTCCTTTTGATTATTGCTTTTGGGTAGTCCAATGATTCTGACATTGTTTCTCCTGGATCTATTTTCCAGGTCAGTTGTTTTTACCATGAGGTATTTTACATTTTCTTCTATTTTTTCATTCTTTTGAATTTGTTTGATTGATTCTTGATGCCTCATAGAATCATTAGTTACCACTTGCCCAATTCTAACTTTTAAGGAGTTGTTATCCTCCATTATCTTTTGTATTTCCTTTTCCATTTGGCCAATTATACTCTTTAATGAGTTGTTTCCTTCAGTGGATTTTTGTATTTCCTTTTCCAGTTGGCCAATTCCACTTTTAAAGCACTTTTCCAGGCTATTGACTTTTTTCATAGTTCTCTTGCATCACTCTCATTTCTTTTCCCAATTTTTCTTCTACCTTTCTTAAATGAATTTTTGCTCCTTTTTGAGCTTATCCATTAATTTTATTTGAGCTTGAAACCAATTCCTATTTTTGTTTAAGGTTTTACCCATAGGTGTTTTGACATTGTTGTCCTCTTTTGAGTTTGTGTATTGATCTTCCCTGTCCCCATTTTCTGCTGATCTTCCAGGTTTCTTGGGCTAAATGGTTGTTTCAACCTTTGTTCTGATTCTGTTGTTCCAGGATTTGTTTGGGGGTGCTATATTATGTTTGGAAGTGAATATGGGAGAGTTATGGCACTTTGCTGCTTACCCTTCCTTCTTGGCTTCTAGAAAATCCCTTACAACCTACTTAATACCTTCTTAAAAGCTTATTGGCTGACTGACAAGTATATAATTACAGTAATATAGAATACTCCGTTGGCGTAAGTCCTCTGTTAGTTGACTAGTATTTTTTTTTACTGGCAAGGCCACATCATTAAGCCATGTATATGTATTAATATCTTAGTGTGACTGATTTCTAATGTTCCTTCTTGCTGTAAAAATTCATGATGAAATGTGGATAGCCCAGGATTGTCAAGTTTTGTCTCTGAGCCTTCCCTCATGCTATTCCCTCTAACTGGAAATCAACCCCTGTTCCCCTCTCCCCATTGCCTACTGACTGCATAACTGTTGAAGTCTCTCCTTTCAAGAATCAACACTGGTGCCCAATTCCCCATTTCTTCAAAAAAGTGACTTCTCTTTTTCCTTCCAAATTTTTTATTCTGAATTTAAGAAACACCTATCAAAACAAGCATTTTCACATACAGCATAGAATAGAAAAAGGAATATTGTACATGAAAGTGTGAATCTCTATTATGTCCATTATTATGTACTGCTGGTTTTTTCTTTTTAAGTATATGATCAACTCAACCTTTAACTTTGAAAGCTGTCTGGCTTATCTCTGATTCCTTCTGGCCTTTTAAAAGAAAAAAAACCTTTCGCTTCCTCAAATGCTTTATGGCACTTTGCCTGGAACTCTCTCTTATTTGAACTTATCTTCCCCAGTTTTTGTGTACATGTCTTTCTTCCTATTATTTTCTTCCCATATCTTTAAAAGTTATGTTTTTATCCCTGACACTTCAGGTATGATGCCTAGCATCAAGTGGATACTTCGTAAATAATTATGAAATTGAATTTGTTGGAGTAAAATATTGGTACTGAGTGGACTTAAACTGTGGATTAATTAATCAATTATTTTATCAAATTTTAAATATATCTCAATTACATGTCTACTCTGGCCCAGGCAGTATGCTAGATTCTGAGGCTACAAAGATGGAACAGTTTCTACCTTCAAGGAGACTATAAATATTCTTTCAAGTGGGCAGAAATAAAATTCTCTCTAAATAGATTCTCCTAGTGGGTTACTTGGACAGTGGGGACATGAGAGTTCTAGCTGCTTGGAAGAAGAAGGAAATTTCCAAAGGAGGAGTAGATGGCTACCAAAGACCAACTTGGCCCAATTCTTTATAGTTTTGCTCAAGACTGGCCTTGGCCTCATTTCCCCATGCTCTGTTTCAGCAGGGCTGCTAGGAGGCACTGCAGTGGATAGAGCGCCAGGCATGAAGTCAGAAAAACTCATCTTCCTGAGTTCAAATCTGGCCTTGGACACTTACCAACTGTGTGACCCTGAGCAAGTCACTTAATCCTGTTTGCCTCAGTTTCCTCATTTCTAAAATGAGCTGGAGAAGAAAATGGCAAGTCAATCTAGTATCTTTGCCAAGAAAATCCCAAATGGGGTCACGGAGAGTTGGGCACAGCTGAAAAACAAAAATATCTGCCTTAGAATAATAAGTAGTCTGTGTGTCCCTCTGACTTCTTTACATTCTCCAAAATACATTTCTATTCATTATCTCATCTAACCCCCATGATAGCTCTGTGAGGTAGACAGGGCTTGCATATTACCCCTGTATATTGACAGATCAGTCAGTAAACATTTACTAATCACATACTATGTGTCAGGTACTGTACTAAGCACTAGGCATACAAAAAGAAGAAAAAGACAGTCCCTGCCCTCAAGGAGCTTACAATCTAATGGAGGCAACAGGATTTCAAAAAAAATACGTACAAAATAAGCTATGTCCAGGATAAACAAGAAATTAGTGAGAGGGGTGGCAGTAAGAAGGGTTGGGGAAGGCTTCCTGGAAAAGATGGGATTTTAGAGGGGACTTAGAGGAAAACCAGGAAGTCAGCAAGCAGAGACAAGGAGGGAGAGTGTTCCAGATATGGAAGATAGCCAGAGAAAATGCCTGGAGTCAAGAGTTGGAAAGTCTTGTTCATAGAACAGCCCGAAGGCCATTGTCACTGAATGGAAGGGCATGTGGTGGTGTGTAAGGTGCAAGAAGACTGGAAAGGTGTGTGTAGGGGGCTAGTTTATGAAGGGCTTTGAATGCCAAGCAGAGCCTTTGTATTTCATCTAAGAGGCAAAAGGAAGTCATCAGAGTTTATTAAGTGGGACAGGGAGTGATATGTTTTGACTTATGTTTTAGGAAAATCACTTTAGTGACTGAATGGAGGATAGATTGGGGTAGAGAGAGATATGAGGTGGGCAGAGCCAACAGCAGGCTGTTAAAATTGTCTAGAAGTGAGGTGATGAGCGCCTGCACTGGAGTGGGGGCAGTGGCAGAGGAGAGAAGACCTCAGAAAGATGACATGACTTGACTGAGAGCCTATGATCAGTGGGAGAAAATGCCCTTAAATCAGTATTTGAGACCCTTCTCAAGATGGCATCAGTTTACTTAAAAAATAGTTTTTTGGACTCAAATGCCAGAATATAAATAGGGAATAGTGAAAAGAAACAAAAACATATCATACATTTAAATATTGGAGCTTAAATACAAAGTTAGAAAGGAATAAAAGCATGTCAAGTGTATTGCAGCACATAAGAGAGGAGTCAAAATATGTAACAATAAATTTTCCTTTCAAGGAAGCCTGTGTGATAAATAGTAGTCATTGGTTTGAAACAGTTTACTTTTCTAAATTTTTTGTTTACTCTTGGATGGCCAGCTTACTGTGCCCTGATTAACACTTGTGTTTTCCTGCCTCTGTGAGTTTGCTCATGCCATTCTCATGATAATTAGATGAGATAAGATGATGATAGTAACAGCTGTAATATTAGTGATAATTGCAAACTTTCTAGAGTTCTTTGAAGTTTGTACTTTACAGTTTATCTCATTTAAGGCTCACAATGACCCTGTAAGGCAGATATTTTATAAGTGCCATTTTACAGGTGAAAATAACTGAGGCTGAGAGAGGTTAAGTCACTTGCCCAAGGGTCAGTCCACTCATTAAGTGCTTCCTATGTGCCAGGAACTGTGCTAAATGCTGTAAGTGTAAATAGAACTAGTAGCCAGTCCCTGCCATTGAGAAACTCCCATTCTGTCAGAGGAAGGTACCCCAAAGGGATATGGTCTTGAAGGCCAGGGAGTCAGAAGCCAAGCCAAGGGAGGAATGAAGGATGGGGCAGCCTGGGCCTCTTCCCAAAATTGATAAACTCTCCATATTGGAGAGATGTTGTGGCTTTAAAAGTCCACCGAGAAGTCAAAAATTCAGAGTCCCAAGCAAAGCCAGGGGAGGAATCATAGCTAGTAAGTTCCAAAGGCAGTAAATGCATGCAGTTCTTCAGAACTCTAAAGCCAATACTCTGCTCTCTGGTACCTACTTGTTATTTCACCTACCCAAAACTTGTCCATCCTTCAAGGCCTTGCCCAAATCTCTCTTCCTTGTCAAAAAAGTTTTCTCTGACCAACCCTAGCCCACAATGAGCCCTTCTTCCTAAAGGCTCTTCTAGCCTTTCCTGTTTACTACTCATGGCATTTTATTTGTAGGACCTTATGTTTGCATGGGTCATATCCTCCCAATAGAATATCATTCCTTGAGGGGTAGAGCCTGTTTCCTTTTTGTCTTTGCATGCCTTGAACCTGGCATGTAGTTGGATAAACGATTTGCCCAATGTCACATAGTACATGGTAGGGTGGGATAAGAATGCCAGTCTTCTGAACTCAAGTCCCATTTACATTTCTGAAGAAATGTCAGCATTCTCTAGGGGCACAAATATGTATCGCTGTTCCACGTGGGATTGAACTTGGGAAAATCCAAGCACAGTGGCCTTGCCTTGAGTGCCAGGGTTCCACTAGGCTTTTCCCTGGCCTTCTATAGAGTATGATGGGGTTTGAAGCCCACACATTGGGAGAAACACTTTCCCTGCTGAGCATGTTCTCTGACAGAAAATGGTAATTCATTTGGCCTAATCAGGTTAGTTATACTTGTTAGCTCCCTTTTCATTAAGCCCAGTGTAATAACTGCAATTCGAACAAGGGGGAGGCTGTAAGGTGCTGTCATAATGAGTGTGACAGCAAGAAGGGAAAAAAAAATCACCTCGTGGGAAGCCAGCTGGTGACACTTAGGAAATGAGGAAATCTACCACCAGGGTGCAGAGCCTGAATGCCTGGCAGAAAAAAAATGTCAAAATCAATATCCTCTTGGTGTATAAGGCCACCTTAAGACTAGGACTTCTTTGAAGGCTTCACCCTTGCTGGGTTTATCTTTGTACCTGGGAAGCAGCAGGGTGTAGTGGGAAGAATGTTGGGCATCACTCACTGATCATGAGTACCAATCTCATCTTTGCCATGGCCTATCTGTGTGACCTTGGGTAGGTCATTTCCCTCCTTCCCCAGTCTATTTTGTCCTAAGTTCCCTCAGATGTCCAATATTCCATTTTCTCATGTCCTTTCCAGTCCTACCATTGTGTGCCTCACTGAACTCGTTGTGATACAGAGCATGTATTGCTTATGTGTGCTGGTAGAGGGAGCTTTCTTAGAAGGGCCATTCACATTCTGCAATGCTAGACCATCCCCCCTCACTTACTTCCTTTACATTTTTCACTGATTTTATTTTTCTCCTCTATAATTAATGGGAAAGTTCAAATACAACATGGTCTTCCATGTAACTTACCCTCCCCCATTGCTCCCACTAGCTTCTGGGAAAGGATCTGTTGAAATACACAGAATACATAGCTGGTGGCTAGGTAGGCCAGGGGTTAGAACATGTTGCTAACATGGACAATGTTGTCATATCATGTACAGTGACAGCCGAGGGGCTTTGGTTCTTTCCATGGCTATTGATCAAATCCCAAAGCAGACCAGTTATTTTGCAAATGCATATTCCTAGCTACAAGGGAGACTAAGGGAGAAGAGCATAGTTTTTTTATGAATCCAAATCCACTATTAGAAAATCACTGTGAAGTATGGCGGGTATAATGGAAGGAAAGAAGAAAGGAAGGAAGGAATGGAACATTTATAGAGAGCCTACTACATGCCAGACTCTGTGCTAAGTGCTTTACTGTCCTCACAATGACCCTATGAGGTAGGCGCAACAATCTTTATTTGACAATTGAGGAAACTGAGGCAGACCAAAGTGAAGTGACTTTCCTGGGGACACATAGCTAGTGTCTAAGGCTAGATTTGAACTTGAATCTTCCTGACTTCAAGTCCATGGCTCTACCCATTACACAGCCTAGCCAATTCTTCTAGCTGATAGATGGCCCATTTTATGAATTCCCCTACGCAAATGGAGCTCATTGCTGATAGCATAAGATGAATTCAATAAAGAGAAGAATTTCAGTGGAGAAGACAGTCTCAAATCAGACTTCTTTGGGAGCAGGTCTGGATGGAGAGACCCATCTCACTCTATTTTATGTACTCTGTAGCCACACCAAACTGGAGAAACTTGTCACTCTCCAAATAAATCCCACACTTTCCCAACTCTGGGCCTTTGCTCACACCATTCTCTATGCCCAGAATAGCCTCTCCCCAGAAGGCACACTCCCTACTATGAACCAGAAATCTGACTCTTCCATTAAGGCCCCAACTCAGGTGCCATGTCCTTCAAAAAGCACCAGCACCACCTAGATGTCTATGTAATGGCAGGTAATGCCAATAACATACCCCCATTCTATCAATGGGCATACTGAAGCTTATAGAGGGACGTGATTTCCACAAGGTCAAATCTAAGATACAAATCTTCGTATACCACACCTCAGGCAGCTAGGTGGCACTATAGTGGAGAAAGGGTCAACCTACTATGACCTCCTTGAGGATGTCACCCTTGCCTTGTTTTTATCTTTGTATCTGAGAGGCAGCAGGGTATAATGCAAAGAATGTTAGACACTGGAGTCAGAGGATGTGAGTTCAAATACCAGCTCTGCTATTTTCTACATGTTTGTGTGACTTTGGGTAGATCATTTCACTCCCTTAGGCCTCAGTTTCCTTATTTCGAAGTTCAAGGAATCAGACTTTGATCTTTCATAGAATCAGGGGTTTTAGGACTAGAGGGAACCTCAGTGGCCAACTAGTAATGCCTTTTTCAGTCCTAATCTATGCTCATGTGGACAAATATGCTCATATTTGTCATTCAGTTGTTTTTCAGTCATGCCTGACTCTCTGTGAACTTGGTTGGGGTTTTCTTGGCAAAGATACTGGAGTAGTTTTGCCATTTCCTTCTCCAGAACATTTTACAGATGAGGAAACTCAGGCAAATGGGGTTAAGTGATTTGCCCAGGGTCACACAGCTAGGAAGTGTCTGAGGCCAGATTTGAACTCACAAAGATGAATCTTCCTGACTTCAGGCCTGGCCCCTAATGTCCATCATAAAGACAAAAGGGACTTTTGAACATTGAATGTTCAAGCTTGAAGGGACTTAGGAAAGTGGACGATAGATTGGCAGAGCTGGAAGAAAGCCACCCTAGGTCAGAGACTGTCAGAGCTAGAAGGGCCCTTAGGACAGAGAATTCAGAATGTGAGACCTAAAGGGGACCTTAGACCCCAGAAGGTCAGTGCTAGAAGACAAGAAGCCCCTACTATGTGCCAGGCCCCCTGCTAAACCCTGAGAATGAAAAGAAAGGGAAAAAACCCAATTAGTCCCTGCTCTCAGTGAGCATATGGTCCAAATCGGGGAGACATTGGAAGCTTTTGTATTGGATCCTGGAGGTGATTTGGACACCCAAGGAGGGAAAATTACTTGCACAAGGTCATAAATTGTGACAGAGCCAGGCCTTTCCATCACCAACATCCCACAGCACTCTCTGAGAGCAATGCTCACTTTTTACCTTGTATCAATAGTGATATATCTTCTATCTCATTTCTCCTTCTAGACCAGAAGCCTCATAAGGACAAGGACCACTAGCCTGTTGTATCTCTATCCCCATTAATGGCAGCTTAGATGGGTTTATCTATTTGTTTAGACCGGGAATGAAGAAAACAGATTAGCTGGGGGAGGGGAGAAGAAGAGAGAAAGGCTGACTAAATGAACAAAACAGGAAGAAATGTGTTCACAGCTGGGTCTTACATCTAGCTTCAGGCAGCCTGAATCAAAAATGGAATAGGATACTCTGTCATCCTGGGCTATAGCAATGGAGTTTCTCTTACTACTGAGAAACTTGGCCTGGGTGAGCATGTTTTGAGTACTCTGAGCAATCCTAGTGGGGACCCAGTTGGACAGTTCCAGTTGGGCAACTCAGCTCCTTCTCTCTTTTCCTTCCCTCTCCCTGAGGTGGGTTATCAGTGTGGTAAAAGTCTTCAGGATCATCATGCTTCATATGTACCCATTAAAAGTGGAGTCTAGGGGGTGGAGCCAAGATGGTGGAGTAGAAACAGCACTTCCAAGGTGCTCTGCCCCACACAACTTCCAAACAATGTAAAAGGGGACTCTGAACAACTTCTGGAGCCCCAGCACCCACGGAACTACACAGAGAAGCTAACCTCTTGCTGAGGAGAACCCAGCAGCCCTGCAGGGAGCAGTGAGCGCAGCACTCTGAGAGCAGGCAACACAGCACACTGGGAACCGACAGGACAGTGCTCTGGGAGCTGAGCCCAAGCACATGTGAGCCGAGGTTTTAGCACTAGGGCAGCTGGGCCAGCAGCTGGCTGGAGGGACCCCACAACACCAGCAGCTGTGTCGATTCCAGAATTATCAGCACAAATATGCCTAGGACAAAGTGAGAGGTTAGTGCCCTATGGACTTTGGGACCAGTATTTGGGGAACTCATTGGCTTCCTCCCCTGGGGGCAAAAAGCTGCTGAACAAATGCAGCACAGAAGCCATTTGGCAGTGTCAATGGCAGCTCCAGCTCCTGGTCTGCGAATTGTAGGGAGAGCCAGCAATCAGTCTGGGAGTTAATCGCTCTTGCTTTAAACTGCCTGGATCTGGATTGTAGTCTGAGGGGGAGGTTTGGGGTGGGTATCCAATTTGCCAGAGTGGGTGGAGGCTTTACAGAGGCCACCCAACCTGCGGAAGTTGTGAAGACCCCGCATTTGGGACGGAAGCTCTCATGTCTGGTGGCAGAGTCCTACTGTGGCAACAAGTCAAAAAATCAAGTAACTAAGTGGCAACATGCCTAGGCAAAAGAAACAAAATAAACAGAAAAATTCAACATTAGACTCCTATTTTAGGAGCAAAGAGGCTCAAAGCATGGAGGAGGACTGTGAGGTCAGAACTCCTGCACCAAAATCCCCAAATGAAAATACAAGCTGGCTACAGGCCATAGAGGACCTTAAGAAGCAGATAAGAGAAGTGGGGTAAAATTGGGAAGAGAAATGATAAAGGTGTAAGAAAAGTATGAAATGACAGTCAACAGCCTGACTGGGGAAAATAACACCTTAAAAAATAGACTAACTCAAATGGCAAAAAAGGCTCAGAAAGGCAATGAGGAGAATAATGCCTTAAAAAGCCAAATTTTCCAGATGGAAAGAGAATCTCAAAAGCTCACTGAGGAGATTTATTCCTTCAGAGTTAGACTGGAGCAAATGGAAGCTAGTGACTTTATTAGAAATCAAGACGCTGTTAAACAGATCCAAACAAATGAAAGAATAGAAGGCAATGTGAAATATCTCATGGGAAAAACCACTGACCTGGAAAATAGATCAAGGAGAAATAATTTAAAAATTATTGGAGTACCTGAAAGTCACGATCAAAGAAAGAACCTAGAAATCATCCTAGAAGAAATTCTCAAAGAAAGTTGCTGTGATGTTTTAAACCCAGAGGGGGAAATAGAGGTTGAAAGAATCCACCAATCACCTCCTGACAAAGATCCCCAAAAGAAAACTCCTAGGAATATTATAGCCAGGTTCCAGAACTCTCAGATCAAGGAGAAAATACTACAAGCAGCCAGGAAGAAACAATTCCAATATTGTAGAAACACAATCAGAATAGCACAGGACCTGGCAGCTTCTACAATGGGGGATTGAAGAGCATGGAATATGATATTCCAGAGGACAAAAGAACTGGGATTGAAGCCAAGGGTCACCTACCCAGAAAAACTGAGTATCTTATTTCAGGGGAAAATATGGTCATTCGGTGGAATAGAGGACTTTCAATCATTCTTTAGGAAAATACCAGAGCTGAATAGAAAATTTTTTTTTTAAAGCAATTGGGGTTAAGTAACTTGCTCAAGGTTACACGGCTAGTCATTATTTATGCGTGGGTGCTCATTTTCTGAGGCCGGATCTGATCTCGGGTCATCCAAACTCCGAGGCCGGTGCTCTTACTCACTGCGCCACCTAGCCGCCCCTTTAGGGCAATTGGGGTTAAGTAACTTGCCCAAGGTTGCACGGCTAGGTTTTTGTTTGTATGGATTAAGTGTCGGAGGCCGGCTCTGAACTCAGGTCCTTCTGATTCCAGGGCCGGCGCTCTATTCACTGCGCCACCTAGCCGCCCCTCTGAATAGAAAATTTGACATTCAGACACAAGAAGCAAGAGATTCTTGAGAAGGTAATCAAGGAAAAGAAATCAAAAGGAACTTATCAAAGTTAATCTATTTATATTCCTACATGGAAAAACAATAACTGTGTCTGATGAAACCTTTCTCATTATGAAAATAATCGAAGAAGGTTATATGGTCATATGAATACATATGTGAATGTGTGTATATATGTTTACAGGTATACATGTATAGAGTGCATAGGTTGAATTTGATGGGAAGGGATGATACTTAAGGGGTGAAGTTAAGAGGTGAGAGAGGAAAATGGCAATAGGAGATGGGGAGAGACAGGGTAGGGTAAACTATTTCATGTAGAAGAGGCAAGGGGAAGTAGTGGCAAGGGAGGGGAAAAACAGGAAGGCAAAAAGGCAAAACCATATACTCATTGAAGTTGGCTCAAGGAGAGAATCACATACATACTAAATGGTATATTTCACCCTGCAGGAGAGTAGGGGAAAGGGGGATGTGAGGGGGGATGATGGAGGGGAGGGCGTTCTAGGGGGAGGGGAGGTTGGAAGTACCTACTTTCAAAGAGGGACAGGATCAAAGTAGGGAATGGACCAGGTGGGAGGTGAGATGGGTGGGAGGGAAATATAAGCAGTCTTTTACAATATACAATATACAATACATGTACAACATATATCAAATTGCTTATTTTATTTAATTGCTTATTTTCCCAGTGAGAGTGGGTGACAAGGGAGGAAGGTAATGGATCTGAAAATCAAAGTTTTAAAATTAAATGTTTCATAAGATGTCCAGGCATTAGAGCTCAGAGATTCATCTTGCCCTAATGGCAAAGTTGAAGGGGGTATGAGAAGATATGGGAGAGAGCAGATTGGATGAGGGGATATCTAGTGCGACTGCTATTCTGGGGTGGTAGGTAGGGAAAAATGGGGGAAAAATTGTAACTCAAAATCTGGTGGAAATGAATGATGTAAACCAGAAGTTAATAAAGCATTTGTTTAACGAAAAAAAAGTGGAGTCTAATGGATAACTGATGCATTTCAGTTATAAAGTTTATTAAAGGAATTAGCATGTCCCAAGATGACATCCCAAGATGACACAAGGCAGCTCTGGGTAACTACTGCATCTGATGTTCCTCCAGTGTTCCTCCCAGGTTTGTCCTTGGTCTTCATGTGCCATTGGCTCCCATGTCTGTGGAGGGCAAGAAGCATTGAGTCTTTAGCACAGTTCTATTTAATGCTCTTATACTGAGAAAAAATCTGCTGATGTAACTTATTAGAGAAAAATCTTGCATCCTAATTTAGCTCATGGACAGTTTTTCTGTACTTGATTAGTCTTTGGGGAAGCATCACTATCATGAACATACCATGGTATCTCTGGAGGAAAGGAAAAGAGATTCAGTGCTGGACTTACATGTTCAAAAGGCCATCTGTCTCCCTGCCCTAACCTATGTTCCCTTCCTTATTCTTATTCAGTCACATTAAACTCTTTGTGACCCCATTTTACTGTTTTCTTGACTGAGGTACTAGAGTGGTTTGCTATCTCATTCTTCAGCTCATTTTACAGATGAGGAACTGAGGCAAACAGGGCTAAGTGGCTTGCCCAGGGTGACACAGCTAGTAAGTGTCTGAGGTCAAATTTGAATTCAAGTTTTCCTAACTACTAGACCAATGCTCTATTCCCTATGGTGCCACCTCGCTGCTCAGTATGTCCTTTGCCTAGCTTCTCTATTTCTATAGAGAACATAACCATCCTTCAGGTTTCCCAGGCTCATACCTTCAAGATTCATCCTTGACTCATTCTCCCCTCTCCCCATGTATCCAATCACCTTTGACATCAAATCATTTTGACCTTGTTAATATCTCTCCCATCCATTTCCTTCTGTCCACTTGCAGTCTCTCACCTAGGTCATCACCTCTCAGTTGGATTATTGCAATTACCTCTCAGCTGGTCTGTCTGCTTTGTGTCTCCTCCCTCTCAGCTACCAGAGTAACATTCCCAAACCACAAGTCTGACCACATCACTCCCTTCAGCCATAAACCCCAGTGGCTTGCTATTACTTTAGGATTCAATATAACCAATAATGCATTTGTCATTTAAAGCTCTTCACAGCCTGACTCCAAGTTACCTTGCAGGGTTTGGTATACATTCCTCCCTTTCTGAACTCTCAGGTCTAGTCAAACTGCCTTTTTTTTCTTTTTGGAGGGGAAAAGCAGGGCAATTGGGGTTAAGTGACTTGCCCAAGGACACACAGCTAGTAAGCGTTAAGTGTCTAAGGTCAAATTTGAACTTGGGTCCTCCTGACTCCAGGGCCAGTGCTCTATTCACTGCAGCACAACCTAGATGCCCCTCAAACTGCCTTTCTTGATATTCTTCCATCTTTTCTGTCTGTCTTTGCACAGTCCTCCATGCTTAGAATGTGCTTCCTCTTCACTGTGACCTCTAAGAAACCTGGTTTTCCTTGAAGACCCAGATCAGGTACCCACTTCTAAGTGAAGCCTGATTCCTGCTATTTCAACTATCATTACTCTTTTAAAAAATTTTTGGTCTTTATTATTTTTTTCGTGTACTCTTAGTTTACAAGATTCAGTTCCACAATTCCTTGAGTTTTAAATTTTCTCTTCCTCCTTCCCCTCCCAGTCTGTTCCACTCTTGCTGTCCTCTACATATCATAGTACTGTCAAAGCTAACAATGAGCTCCTAGAAGGCAGAAGACAGACAGACAGTCAAATAGATAGACACACAGACAAGCAGGATAGATAAACAGACAAAGAGACAGGATAGGTGGACAAAGAGACAGAAAGACAGAAATGATAGATGGACAGACAGACAGAATAGAGAGAGAGAAAGACAGACAGATAGTCAGACAGGATAGCTAGACAGAAAAACAGACAGGATAGATAGACAGTATGACAGACAGAAAGATAGATAGATGGCTAGAGAGAAAGATGGATAGTCAGTCAGACAGGCAGAATAGATAGATAGACCAACAGACAAATAGAGAAACAGACAGATTGGTAGATAGATAGATAGATAGATAGATAGATAGATAGATAGATAGATGGATGGATAGAGAAATAGACAGACAGACAGACAACTAGGTAGACAGGGAGACAGATAGGATAGATAGACCAACAGACAAATAGAGAAACAGATAGACAGAAAGACAGACCAATTGGTAGATAGATAGATAGATGGATGGATGGATAGAGAAATAAATAGAGATAGAGACAACTAGGTAGATAGACAGGAAGACATATAGACAGACAGGATGGATAGACAAACAGAGAAGATAGATAAAAAGACAGATATACAGAAAGCTTAATGAACAGATATATAAATAGGAATATAGATAGATAGACAGAAAGACAGACAGATATTGAGACAAATAGACAGAAAGACAGACAGAAAGGATAGATAGACAGACAGGATAGATAGAGAGTCATACAGATAGAGCGTCAGACAGATAGACAGGATAGGCAGACAGAGATATAGACAGACATCCACATAGGTGGACAGACAGAATACACCTATAGATAAAAAGACAGAAAGGATAGATAGACAGGCAGGTAAATAGACACAGACAGACAGGATAAATAGAGAGAGACCAACAGACAGGATAGATGGACAGACAAACAGAGAGGATAGATAAGCAGACAGAGACATAGACAGGCAGACAGATAGTCAGATGGATAGATATATAGATAGATAGAAAGAGAGACAGGATAGACAGACAGATAGACAACTAGATAGAGAAAGAGAAAGACAGATAGATAGACAAGATGGATAGACATACAAACAGGATAGATAGATAGATAGATAGATAGATAGATAGATAGATAGATAGACAGACAGACCATCAGACAGAAACAGAGAGAGAAAGAGAGAGAGACAGAGACAGAGACCGAGAGAGAGACAGAGACAGAGAGAGAGAGAGAGAGAGAGAGAGAGACAAAGAGAGGCAGAGACAGAGACAGATACAGGATAGATTGACAGAGAGAAAGGATAGACAGACAGACAGGATAGATAGACAAGACATACAGACAGGATAGACAGAGATACAACTAGATAGACAGAAAGACAGACAGAGAGACAGACAAGATGGATAGACATACAGACAAGGTAAATAGACAGACAGACACATAGATAGATATACCGACCATCAGATAGGTAGACAGATATACAGGATAGATTGACAGACAGAAAGGACAGATAGACAGAAAGTCAGACAGCGAAATGAATAAACAAGTAAATAAGTAAACAAACAAATGAAGAAACAAACAAAAACAATCAAATGAATGAATGAATAAATAAATGGATGCATAAATAAATAAAACAGACACACAGGCAGGATAGATAGACAATTTATATTGACAGAAAGACAGACAGAAATGATAGATGGACAAAGAGACAGTATAGATATACAGACAGACAGAAAGGATAGATGGACAGACAAACAGACAGAATAGATAGAGAGAGACAGACAGGCTAGATAGATGGTCAGATAGATAGACAGACATACACATAGATAGATAGATAGACAGATAAGCAGACAGGATAGATAGACAGACAGATAGATAGAGAGACAGATAGGATAGATAGAAAGACATACAGACAGGATAGATAGATCAATAGCTAGACCATCAGACAGATAGAAAGGGTAGTGTGACAGATAGAAAGGATAGATAGACAAAAAGTCAGATAGCCAAATAAATAAACAAACAAATAAATAAATAAGTAAATATGCAATCAAAGAAACACATAAATCAATCAATAAAAATAAATTAATGAATAAATAAATGAAATAAATGAAACAAACACAGATAGGCAGGATAGTTAGACAAACATACAGTATAGATAGTCAGGCAGACAGGATAGATGGATATATAAAGATAGATAGATGGACATATAAAGAGACAGTATAGATAGACAGAAAGGATAGAAAGACAGAAAGACAGAGAGACAGGTAAATAGATTAACAGTCAGATAGGATAGACAGAGAAACAGGCAGGATAAATAGACAGACATACAGACAGGATAGATAGAAAGACAGAGATAGATAGGATAGATAGACAGACAGACAGATAGACAGACAGACAGATAGACAGACAGGATAGACAGAGAGATATATAGTCAGAAAGACATACACATGGTCAATGGAGTTGTCGTAATGAGGCCTCAGCCTACGGTAGCTGTAATGCAGACAATAGACAAATCCCCAGGGATGGGACAGACTGCATGGCAGATGGATGTCCCAGCAAGCCAAGCATACCACATGTTAGCTCTCCCTCTTCATTTTGAGCCCACATTCACTTTTGTCCTGAAATTCTGTGTTTACTCTGAGCCCCAAATACTTCTCTGGGGAAGCCATCTGTTCTTACCTGGCTTGCAAAGAATCTTTCAGAGCTATGGATTTGAGTCTCCAAACCCCTAATACTTCTCTGGGGATGTCATTTATTCTTACCTGGCTTGTGGAGTGTTTCTGTGTTCTTGATTGTAGTCTTTGGGAGCGGCATGACATTGGTACACATCCTCCTTATCCCTGTGTACTTGCCTTTATTCTTAATGGATTTCTATCTTCTGCCTCCAAAGTGGCCCACATGTACCCTAAAGCACATCTGGTATGTGGCACTCTCTTTCTCCCCTTGATCTTAACATTGGTGTTGCACTTACCTTTGGCTCCAGGACTTCTGTTTGCAACTTTTGTTATTACACTGAGCCTTCGTAATGTATGCCAGCCTTGAATAACATTAGCTTTACCCATAGCCCTGAGAAATATATGACTTTCACCTCTGCACTTAACCATGGTGCGGACACGAGACAAGTGTTCTGAGAGGGCCTAGAGGAGATGATAAAAGCAAGTGAGGGGAGGAGGAGGAAGAGAAAGGGAGGTATCTTACATTAGAAGGATGAAAGAAAAGGTATAATAAAGAATGTTTCCCTGGGAGAGGACATGTACATTTGTTGTGAGAAATAGGTAGCTTTTAATAAACTTCGTTTGTGGCACATTTAACCTTTGGAAGATCTTTGAGAAAGGGCTGCACCTCTCTGGACAGCATCTCATCCTAGGAGAGAGGATGCAGGAGTCCCCAAATATAGTGCCAGAAGCTAGGCTAACATAGCCTTAGGAATGAAAACTGATCATGCCTTAAGATTAAGGGAAAGGACCAGATCTCCTCATTAAGGACTCAGAGGGATTGCTACCACACAGCATTTCCCTAAAAGATTGTTTCCCTTATGAATTGTAATTTTTAAGAGAGAGGCATAGCATAAAAAAAGCAGGATGGGGTAATATCCACCAAGGTAACAACATATAAATTTCTAAGAGCAAGGCAGAAGAGAGGAAGGACAGAGTAAAATCTACAAAGGCAGAAATTGGATAGAGGAGAGGGCTCAAACCTGATACTTTAGAAGCTTTCTCCTTATGGGGAACACAGGAAAAAAAGGAATAAGTAAGATTCTGAGAATAAAAGTCAGAACAAGCTGGAAGATAAGAGGAATGAGGGAGAAGACGAAGCAGAGCAGAATGACTTAAAATAAGAGATTGGAGGGAATGAGTGGAAAAAAGATTTTGAATCTCTTACTTAACTTGGCTGATTAGGGAAGGGACCAAAGACAGCAATGAATAAAGGGATAGATTAGATTCAAAGAACTTGCGATAGGATGGGTGAATTGAATGGGAGCCAAGAAGCAAGAGAGAGTCTGTGAGAATGGACTAGGATGAAAGTATTATGATCAAAACTAATTGTAGGGACCTAAATTACTAACTTAAAAGAGGAAGTGGATAAAAAGAAATATGAAATAAATGGAGGACTACATAAATCAAACAATAATAATTTGAAACATGAATGGATTAAACCATCCAACAAAAGGAGATTGGCACAAAATGGATGTGAAAACAAAACCCAACAATCTGCTCTATGCAATTAACAAATCACAAAATAAACACACACATGGAATGAAAATAAGAGGCTAGAAAAAAGTTTTCTATGCATAAGGTGATCCTAAAAGGGAAGAAGTTGTAATCATGTAATCAGACAATGCAAAAAGAAAGACAATTTGAAAAACAAAAATTGAAAATTAGCATAAAAGAGAGCAACTATGAAAAATGAAAGAAGTCAATAAGAGAAACCAACAGACCCTAGAATTGATGAACAATATTAAATCCAGTCCTTAGAAAATAATAACTTTGATAAATTATTAGCTAACCTGGTCACAAAGAAGAGTAAGAAAAAATGAAATTACTCAAATATAAAGTGAATAAGGTAAAATTACAACAGAGAAAAATAAAATATAAATATATAAATTTATATAAAATATAAAATATTTTAATAAAAATTAAAATAAAAAGAATCATTATCGGTACCTTTCCCACAATCAAGTGCTAGCATTTAACTCTGAATGAAAAAGAAATGGAGGCTGAATTACACAAATAAAAAATACACAAGTTTACACAACAAGAACAAAAAGTCTTCAATAATTCAAACTCCGAAAATCAAAAGGAGCTAGACATAAAGCAACTAGGAAAGAAAATACATTTTGGCCCATTTAGATTTATAGGTGAATACAATAAAATGTTTAAAAGGCAATTAAAATTTACACTAAACAGAACAGTCTCAGAAAGTAGAAAAGAAAATACTATCACAAAAAACTGTATTATGGCAAGTATAATTCTACTACTGAAACTAGGGAATGGTAAAGTAAAAGAGAACTATAGACTAATATCACTTATAAATGTTGATATAAAATATTTAAATGAAATCTTAGAAAAAATGGGAAAAATACATAAAAACTATTCACTGTAACCCAATTGGATTTGTACAACATTCATTTATGCTGGAAACCTTACCAAGGAAAGGCATAGAATGGCCATTTAAAAATGAAAATAGCCTAAGAGAAAATAACGTATATGAGGCAGTGTTGTAGATTGGACAGTGGCCTAGCTACAGTCAGGAGGACTCTGGATTTAAATACCACCTCTGATACATTTTGAGTGTATAAAACTGGGTAAGTGCTCCAAGTACCTTTCTAAGACTAAGTAGTAAAAAAGTTGCCAATCTACATTGGAATAAGAGATTTTCTGAGGGGGAATTAACTGGACCAATCAAATCACAGGTCCAGGGGGAAAAACAGGTATGTCCATATGAAACAAAAAGCTAGTATTATACACAATATGAAACACTGGAGTGATGCAAGGATGTCCCCTTTCCAGTCATTTGACATAGTTTTATAAATGTTATTGAAAGCAATGAGAAAAGAGAAAGAAATTAAAGCTATAAACATGAGCAAGCAGATTAAAAAATGGTCCCTATTTGCTGATGATGTGATAAATTATTGGGAAAACCTTAGAGAATTAGAAAAGAAACTAAGTGTTGCAATTATTAGCTTCAGTATGTTAGCAATATATGAAATAAATACATGAAAATCAACATTTCTAAATATCTATAACCAAACTCAGAGAAAATACAGTAAGGGCAGTAACTTTCAAATTAATTATGAAATGTGTAGATTATATGGGAGTGAATCTACTAAGATGCTCAAGATTTATACCAAGGTATTACTTTATAGAGCTAGACAAAATTTGAAGGAAGAAGAAACTGGTCTAGAATCTCAAGAAAAATAGTAACTTTAAAATATAGGAATAAAAGGGGAATAGCACTTCTTGACTTCAAATTATATCACAAAGCAGTAATCGAGGTTTTGGGCCTAGTTACAAAACAGAAAAGAAGGGCAGTGGAACAAATTAAATAAGGAAGAATTAGAAATAAGTGAGGTCAATTTAGTGCTTATACATATGAAAATACAAATTATGTGTGGAAGAGCTAATTTTGCCAAAAACTACTAAGAAAATTGCAAAACACTTTGGTAGAAATTAGGTTTAGACCAACATCTGATACCATCTACCACAAGAAGTTTAAAATGGATACATGATTTGAATATTGAGTGTCATGCCATTGAAAAATTAGAAGCAAATGCGATCAGATACCTTTTAGAGTTTGGCTTGGGGAAAAGTTCTTAATTAAATATGGATAGTAGTGATCACAAAAGATTACTTACATGAAATTGAAAGGCTTTTTTATGAATAAAATCAGTACAGCTAGGATAAGAAGGGGAGGAAGTCAGTTGGGAAAAATCTTTGCATCAAATTTCTCCGATGAGAGTCTGATATTCAAAATACATAGGTAAACTAATAATAATAATATATAAGAACAAGAGATAATTTCTGATTGATAAAGGGTTAGAAAAAAACATCTCTTAAAGGAAGAATGTCAAACTCTTAACCATTTAAAAGACTGTTCCAAAATTACTAATAATGAGAGAAATGCAGATCAAAAGAACTTTGAGGTTTTACCTCTACCCATGCAAGATGATAAAAGATGGGAATAATCGGTGATAGTGAGACTATGTATAGAAAAGCATTAATATATGTTGCTCAGAGAGCTATGAAATGCTTGTCCATTTTAGAAAGCAATTTTCAATTATGCCAAAGAAGCGATTAAAATGTTCATACCCGGAGATCCCACTTCTAGGCATGTACATTCAAAAAGATTAAAGAAAGAAAGTAATATCCCATATACACCAGAACTTTCATAACAAATTCTTCTAGTAAGACAGACCTGGGAAATAAAGTAGATTCCCTTTAAATAGAGAATTACTAGAAATTGTGGTGAGTGTAATGAAATGTGAGTTGTATTGTATGAAACAAGAAAGAGCAAAAATTCAGAGAAACATGAGATTTATATGAACTGTAGTGTAAGTAGAACCAAGAAAACAGTGTTATACAATTATAACAATGTAAATGGAAGGAACAAAAACCCGAAACCAAATGCCATATATAATTTTAACGACCAAACTAGGGCATGGAGAAGAGATGAGATCACCAAGGGAATTAGTATAGAGGGAGAAGAGGACCTCAGGTGAAACCATGCAGAAAACATAATTACGGGGATGATCTGTATGAGGATTCAGCAAAGGAGACTAAGAAGGAGAGGTCAGATAGATAGGAGGCAAACCAGGTGGGAGTTGTATCCAGAAAATCTAGAGAGGAGAGAGTATGAAGGAGGAAAAGGTGTCAAAGTCAAAGACAGTGTCAAAGGCTGCAGAGAGGCCAAAAACAATGGGGTTTGAGAAAAGGCTATTGGATATAGCAACTAAGAAATCACATAAGAGCTAAGCAAGCAAATCCAGAATAGTTCAAAAGAGAAATAATATTTTTAAAAGAAGAAATTAGGCATAGCTTCAGGTTGGCAATCAGAGCCATGAATATAGAAATTAAAAACAGAAATCTCAGGGGGGATAAATTAACAGACAATGGAGAATATCTTCAAAGAAATAGAAGCACAGAGAGAGAAAATAACAGATTTGAAACACAAAAATAGTGAAGTGGAAGGAAATATTGCAGAAGAGAAGCAAAGACAACAATGTTAAGTTGCATATAAATTCGATATAAGTCAAAGCAGTTGACCTTAAAGAGAGGAAAACAAAGAAATAATTTAGGGATCACTGGCATCCTGGAAGAACATTACAAATAAAAAAGGAGAATACCATATACTGTAAGAAAGTTGTTTTACACCTCTGTTGTTTGGACATGCCAATGTAGGGGTTTGTTTTGCTTGACTCTGCACACTTGCTACAAGGATTATGTTTTTCTTTCCCCTTTTTTAAATGGACGTGAGGGATGTAGGGAGAGGAAATAAATTCAGAACTTTCGACGGTGGAGAGCAAAGGAACTGATGGAGAAAATTCACGTATGATCATCAGTAAAAATCTTCAAAGTGCTCAAATTTCACAATTTCAATAGCATCAAATTTTACAAGCAGTTATGATAAAGACCTTAAAATATGAAGGAAAGGCAGTCCAAATATTGAAGGATTGTTTTGCATTCATGAAAAATCAGAGAAGGAAGTGAAATAATATATTCCAGAAAACAAAAGCATTTTATATGTAAGCCAAAATAACATATCCCACAAACATAAACTTAATCATTAAGAAATATGATACTTGACTGACGGCCAAGATGGCGGAGTAGAAACAGCTCGTCCAAGCCTCTCTGCCCCCAGATTCCCCACAAACTATGTAAAAAAGGACTCTGAACAACTTCTGGAGCCCCAGCACCCACAGAACAACACAGAGAAGCTAACCTCCCGCTGAGGACAGCCCAGCAGCCCTGCAGGAAGGACCAGCACAGCGGTCTAGGAGCCGGCAACGCGCAGAGCACAGGAGCCCAGCCGAGCCGAGCCCAGGTCCACGTGAGCTGAGGTTTTAGCCCCAGGGCGGCAGGGCCAGCAGCCAGCTGGAGGAACCCCAGAACACCAGGAGCTGTGGCAACTCCAGAATTATCAACATAGACATGCCTAGGACAAAGTAAGAGGTTAGTGTCCTATGGACTTTGGGACCTGTATTTGGGGAATGCGTTAGCTCCCTCCCCTGGGAGCTAAAAGCCGCTGAGGAGACACGCCATTTTGTAGTTTTCATAGGCATTTCCGGAAGTTGTGGGTGGGTTTACAGCTTACCAGAAACGGAAGTTGCCCCCCACACGTTCGGGACGAAAATTCCTCTATCTGGCCTTAAAGCCATAGTGTGGCAACAAGCCCAAAAGTCAAGCAATTAAGGGGCAACATGCCAAGGCAAAGGAAACAGAAAAATGCAACCCTAGACTCCTATTTTGGGGCATAGAGCGGGAAAAGGACTGTGAGGTCAGAAGTCCTGCTCCAAAAGCCCCAGGGGAAAACATGAGCGGGTTGCAGGCCATAGAGGACCTTAAGAAGGACTTTAAAAATCAAATAAGAGAAGTGGAGGAAAAATTAGAAAGAGAAATGAGAAGGATGCAGGGAAAGTATGAAATGAGGGTTAACAGCCTGACTGAGGAAAAAAAACACCTTAAAAAATAGACTAGCTCAAATGGCAAAGGAGGCCCAAAAGGGCAATGAGGAGAAGAATGCCTTAAAAAGTCGAATTTGCCAGATGGAAAAAGAATCTCAAAAGTTCACTGAGGAGATTCATTCATTCAGAGCTAGACTGGAGCAAATGGAAGCTAGTGACTTTATGAGAAATCAAGATGCTGTTAAGCAGATGCAAACAAACGAAAGATTAGAAGGCAATGTGAAATATCTCATGGGAAAAACCACTGACCTGGAGAATAGATCCAGGAGAGACAATTTAAAAATTAGTGGACTACCTGAAAGCCATGATCAAGGAAAGAACCTAGAAATCACCCTTCAAGAAATTCTCAAGGAAAACTGCCCTGATGTTTTAGATCCAGAGGGCAAAATAGAGGTTGAAAGAAGCCACTCATCACCTCCTGAAAAAGATCCCAAAAGAAAACTCCCAGGAATATTATAGCCAGGTTCCAGAATCCCCAGATCAAGGAGAAAATACTACAAGCAGCCAGGAAGAAACAATTTCAATATTGTGGAAACACAATCAGAATAGCCCAGACCTGGCAGCTTCTACACTGAGGGATCGAAGGGCATGGAATATGATATTCCAGAGGGCAAAAGAACTGGGAATGAACCCAAGGGTCACCTACCCAGCAAAACTGAGCATTTTGTTTCAGGGGAAAATATGGTCATTCAGTGGAATAGAGGACTTTCAAGCATTCTTGAGGAAAAAACCAGAGTTGAATAGAAAATCTGACATCCAGACACAAGAAGCAAGAGATGCCTGAGAAGGTAATCAGGGAAAAGAAATCAAAAGGAACTTATCAAAGTTGAACTATTTACATTCCTATATGGAAAAACAATAACTGTGAGTGATGATATCTTTCACACTATGAAAATAATGGAAGAAGGTGGTGTGGTCATATGAATACATATGTGAATGTGTGTGTATATGGATAGAGGGCATAGGTTGAATTTTTTGGGAAGGGAGAATACTCAAGGGATGAAATTATGAGGTGAGAGAGGAAAGTGGCAAGAGGAGATGGGGAGAGACAGGGTAGGGTAAACTATCCCATGTAGAAGAAGCAAGGGGAAGTGGTTGCAAAGGAGGGAGAGAATAAGGAAGGCTAAAAAGACAAAACCACATTCCCATTGAATTTGGTTCAGGGAGAAAATGACATACATACTAAATGGGATATCTCAACCTGCAGCAGGATAGGGGGAAGGGGGATGAGAGGAGGGATGATGGATGGCAGGGCATCCTTGGGGTGAGGGGAGGTTGGAAGTACCCACTATAGAAGAGGGACAGGATCATGTAGGGAATGGACCAGGTGGGGGGTGAGATGAGTGGGAGGGAAATATAAGCAGCCTTGTACAATATATCTACTATGATAATGTTTTGCATAGCTAGACATGTACAACATATACCGAATTACTTATCTCCCAAGAAGGAATGAGTGACAAGGGAGGAAGGAAATGGATCTGAAATTCGAGGTCGTAACATTAAATGTTTCAAATATATATATATATATATACTGTTATTAATACTCTTTTGCCTATAATTGGGAGATAAGATGTGCAGGCATTGGGACACAAAGATTCATATTCCTCTAATGGAAAAGTCGATGGGGGTATGGGAGAAGGTATGGGAGAGAGCAGAATGGAGGAAGCGATATCTTGTGGGACTGCTATTCAGGGAGGTTGGGTAGGGGAATAATGGGGGGAAAATGATTGTAACTCAAAATCTGGCAGAAATGAATGATGTAAAACAGAAGTTAATAAAGCATTTGTTTAAAAAAAATTAAAAAAAAAGAAATATGATACTTATATTTCTGGAAAGAGAGTCATTTGACAGTAACAGAATCAAGTACAAACATCAAGAAAAGAGATGTCAAGTTAATCTCTGTTGTCTATATGCTATTGGGGGGAGAGAGGAGGGAAGGAGAGAAAGAAGATGGGGAGAGAGAGAGATGAAGAGACAGACAGACACACACACAGAATGAGAACAAAGAGGGATCATCAAGTGAAAAAAATGGTCTAACGAGCAAAAAAAAAATCAAAGTAAACTTATTTAATCTGGAGGAGGAAAAAGTGTTGAGTTAATAACTCAGGGACTAAATCAGTATATTTTGTGGGAAAGGATAATGTAATAGGAAGTTTTAAGAATGAATAGATGGGGGCGGAGCCAAGATGGTGGAGTAGAAACAGCTCATCCAAGCCACTCTGCCCCCAGATTCCCTCCAAACTATGTAAAAGGGGACTGAACAACTTCTGGAGCCCCAGCACCCACAGAACAACACAGAGAAGCTAACCTCCTGCTGAGGACAGCCCAGCAGCCCTGCAGGAAGGACCAGCGCAGCGGTCTGGGAGCCAGCAGCAAGCAGTGCGCAGAGCTTGGGGAGCGAAGCCCAGGTCCCCGTGAGCCGAGGTTTTAGCCCCAGGGCAGCAGGGCCAGCACCTGGCTGGGGAGACCCCAGAACACCAGCAGCTGTGGTGATTCCAGAATTATCAACATAGACATGCCTAGGACAAAGTGAGATGTTAGTGCCTTATGGACTTTGGGACCAGTATTTGGGGAATGCTCGGCTTCCTCCCCTGGGGGCTAGAAGCCTCTGAGGAGACATGCCATTTTGTAGTTTTCAGAGGAAGCTCCAGCTCCTGGCCTGCGAACTGTAGGGAGATCCAGCGATCAGTCTTGGGCGTTAACCACTCTTGCTTTAACCTCCCTGGATCTGGATTGTGATCTGGGGTGGAGGTTTTGGGTTGATTTCCAGTTTCCAGAAACAGAAGCTGTCCCCCACACATTCGGGACAAAAATTCCGGTCTGGCACCAGGCCATATGGCGGCAACAAGCCCAAAAGTCAAGTAATTAAGAGGCAACATGCCAAGGCAAAGAAACAGAAAAATGCAACCCTAGACTCCTATTTTGGGGGCAATTGCTCTTACTTTCCCCTCCCTGGATCTGGATTGCGGTCTGGGGTAGAGTTCTTGGTGTGTCCAGCTTGACAGAGTGTGTGGGGGCTTCAGGGAGGGCACCCAACTAATACCTCTGGCAGTTGAGAAGATCCCAACATTTGGGATGGAAGCTCCCCCGCCTGGTGGCAGAGTCCTACTCTGGCAACAAGCCCAAAAGTCAAGTAATTGAGTGGCAACATGCCTAGGCAAAGGAAACAAAATAAACAGAAAAATTCAACATTAGACTCCTATTTTGGGGGCAAAGAGGATCGAAGCATGGAACAGGAGGAGGACTGTGAGGTAAGAAATCCTGCACCAAAAGCCCCAACTGAAAATACGAGCTGGTTACAGACCATAGAGGACCTTAAGAAGGATTTTAATAACCAAATAAGAGAAATGGAGGAAAAATTGGGAAGAGAAATGAGAAGGATGCAGGAAAAGTATGAAATAAGAGTCAACTGCCTGACTGGGGAAAATAACACCTTAAAAATAAACTAACTCAAGTGGCAAAAGAGGCTCAAAAAGGCAATGAGGAGAAGAATGCCTTAAAAAGCTGACTTTGCCAGATGGAAAAAGAATCTCAAAAGTTCACTGAGGAGATTCATTCCTTCAGAATTAGACCAGAGCAAATGGAAGCTAGTGACTTTATGAGAAATCAAGATGCTGTTAAACAGATCCAAGCAACTGAAAGAACAGAAGGCAATGTGAAATATCTCATGGGAAAAATTACTGACCTAGAAAATAGAGATAATCTAAAAATTATTGGACTACCTGAAAGCCATGATCAAAGAAAGAACCTAGAAATCATCCTTCAAGAAATTCTCAAGGAAAATTTCCCTGATGTTTTAGACCCAGAGGGGGAAATAGCGTTTGAAAAAATCCACAGATCACCTCCTGAAAAAGATCCCCAAAAGAAAACTCCCAGGAATATTATAGCCAGGTTTCAGAATTCCCAGATCCAGAAGAAAATACTACAAGCAGCCAGGAAGAAACAATTTCAATATTGTGGAAACAGAATCAGAATAGCGCAGGACCTGGCAGCTTCTACACTTAGGTATCGAAGGGCATGGAATAAGATATTCTGCAGGGCAAAGGACATGGGATTAAAACCAAGAATTACCTACCCAGCAAAACTGAGTATCTTGTTTCAGGGGAAAATATGGTCATTCATTTGAATAGAGGACTTTCAAGCATTCTTGAGGAAAAAACAGAGTTGAATAGAAAATTTGACATTCAGACACTAGAAGCAAGAGATACTTGGATACTTGAGAAGGTAAACAGGGAAAAGAAATCAAAAGGAACTTATCAAAGTTGAACTATTTACATCCCTACATGGAAAAACAATAACTGTGACTGATGAAACCTTTCTCAGTAAAGAGAACGGACAGAGATGGCGGTGGATGAATAGAAAAATGATGCAAAATCAGAGAACTTTGGACAAGGCAAACAGATCAGAGCATGTGAACAGGAGTCAGCCTTGGGAGAATGATTAATATTAGTGTATTATTAACAAATCTACCTGTAGGTTTAAAGCACTGACTCAATAGAAGAAGGGAAAATAAAAAAAAAGATGTAGGAAAATAAAAGTGTAATGAACAAAAATTCAAATATGAGTGGATTAAATTACACAATAATATGAAAGAGAAAGAATAGCTGCAGCTAATTCAATCCTCAGAAAGAAAAAAAAATCATATCTCCAAAAATGTATGTTAATAAAATAAAAATAGACTAATAATAAATCAAACTGGTGTAGCAGCAAGCACCCCAGGGTCCCCAGGGTGGCTGCTAACACAGGTTCTTAGATCTGCTTTTCTAAAGGATAGCAACTCAAAGTGAGTTAACAATTTTGCTTTAATCAATCACATATATCATTTACCTGGTTCAGGGGGGGGGGGGGGAAAGTCAGCACCCTGAACTTCAGAGAATACAGATAGAAGTTACAAAGAAGAAGTTACAAGAAAACAGAAAAACACATCAAGCAGACAGGCCTCCAACTGCCTTGACCATTACATCCATACCTAATCAATTACCAGAGAAAGAAGGATCAACATCTGTGTTTTCAAAACTGGGTGGAGGGCGGGGCTCTCAACAGCTGCCCAGAGTCTCATCTGGTCAAATCACACAACACTTCTCTAAGTGAGTGCCAAAACAAAGTCTCACATCAGGGATTACATAGTCTCCTGGGTCAGAGAATGTAACAACCCTCTTGACCCATTGCCCAATCACAAAGCACTAAGGTGTGGGCATTCCTGAAAAACAAGCCTCCCACCACAAGCTCCAGGTGCACTTAACCTAGGGGCAGGGAAGATCTCAAAAATTTACATTCCTATAACAAATGGCCATAGGATAACAAGAAAATTTACAAACTAAAATAAGGGGGAAAAGAAGGAATCTTGAATATTAAAGGAAAGATAGGAAAAATATAAAAGAAAATTTTGATAAAATACAGGAAGCTAAAGGTTTTTTGAAAAGATGTATACCTTAAGAAACCCCTGTAATTCTTAAGACAAAGGAGGGGAATGAAATGGTTAAAATGTAACATGTAAAATCACATCTGAGCCATAGAGAGCATTGTTATAAGTGAGTATGCACAATTATATGGTAACAAAACTGAGAACTCAAAAGAAATAGAGGCTTAGCTACACAAATATAAAATAGCAGCATTAATAGAACATGAAAACAATATCTTGGGGTGGCTATGTGGTGCAGTGAATAGAGCAATAGCCCTGGAGTCAGGAATAACTGAGTTCAAATCCAGCCTCAGACACTTAACACAAAAACTAGCTGTGTGACTTTGGCAAGTCACTTAATCCCAACTGCCCTCCAAAAAGCAAAAAAAAAAAAAAAAAGAAAGAAAGAAAAGAAAAGAAAACAATATCGTAGACCATTTAATATCAGAAAATGAAATTGAATGAGCTTTAAAGGAACTTCCAAAAAATCTGGATATAGATGGATTTGGGGATAAATACCATCAAAATTTTAAAGAACAAGTAATGATATTATAAAAATTATTCTATAATAACAAGTAAGGAAAAAGCCTAAAAATTCTTTTATATGCTAGAATCTTAGAAAAAATAGAAAGGAGAACCAAACTCTGAAATTACAAAAACAAAAGAGAAAACCAAACATCTAAAATACTCATAAAGAGTGGAAATGAGAGACTGAATCAATAGTTGCTTAAAAAAAAGTTAATAGGGGCAGCTAGGTGGCACAGTGAATAGAGCACTGGCCCAGGAGTCAGGAGGTCCTGAGTTCAAATCTGGCCTCAGACTCTTGATATTTAAATAGGTGGGTGACCTTGGGCAAGTCACTTAACTCCAATTACCCTACCTTACCCCTCCAAAAAGCAAAAAGAGAAAGAGAGAGAGAGAGAGAGAGAGAGAGAGAGAGAGAGAGAGAGAGAGAATAAAATGTTAATAGAAGGGCAGCTAGGTGGTACACTGAATAGAGCACCAGCCCAGGAATAAGGAGAAACTGAGTTCACATCTGGCCTCAGACCCTTGATAATTTACACTTAATTATCTGGGAGACCTTGGGTAAGTCACTTTCCCCCCCCCCCATTGCCTTGCCTTCTCCCCTCCAAAAAAAGAAATCAAAAACCAAAATGAAAAATAAATGATAGAAGATAAAAAAAAAATATGTTGTGACCTTTGCATCAGACAAAGAAAACTAAAGATTCATATCAAAAGAGAGAAATACAGAAATGACTTTCATCTTAAAGGAACTCAAATCAATGAACAAATGTCAATATTAAAACACACCCACATATTCACAAATCACAGTTAAATTCTTTTGTTCCCTCAAGTTATTTGTTTATTTTTGCCAATCTCTTTTTAGAAGTTGAGTTCAAAATTCTTTCTCCCAACCCTCCCTCTCTTATTGTGATGGCAAGAAATATATCAGTTATACATGTGAAATGTATGTCTTCATTAAAAAGGGAAAATTTAGTTGAATTACAAGAAGACATTGGTATCAACACAATAATTGCAGGGCACTTTAATGTTTATCTCTCAAAGATGGGCAAATTTAAAAGAAAGATAAATAGGAGAGAAAATATAGAATGGGAAAAAAAAACCTTTGATGTTAGAGCTGAAAGGTTTCTCACATCTTAAGAAATGTGAAGATTAAAGTGCCAGCTGATATGTTTACAAAAATAGAAGATATGCCAGGGCACAGAGAAGTTAAAAGGAATGTTACAAAGTAGAAAGAGTAAATACATATATTGCACTTGATCACATTAAAAAGAAACATCGTTAATATAGGAGTTGTAAGCAAAAGCTAGAGGCCCAAAAGGAGGATTAATGATGATGTCCTGAAAAATAAGTTTGTCAAAGAATAATTAATAGAAACAAATTGTAATTATGTGCAAAAGTATACTATGGAAAAAACCCAATGCTGCTAAAGAAGTCCTCAAACCAAAAAAATGATGTCTCTGAAAACTTTAATAAAGTGAGGAACAATGAACTGAACAAATTAAATAACAAAAAAATCAACAAAGAAACAAACTTGAAATAAACACAAGAGGAAAATCTGAAAATCAGAAGTGAAATAGGTACAAAAAATAGTTAGCAAACAACAAAAACACTATAGAATTGACATGCAAAATCAGAAGTTCTTTAAAAGGGTCAAAATTGAAAAATGTTTAGCTAACCTGATCAGAAAGAGGAGAGAAAGAAATAAAACTGTCAGAATAAAAAATGATAGTGGCAAAATGACAAAAGAGGAGAAATAAAGAATTTTCATAACTTGGCGTACACATAAGTTCATGTTATCACAGATGAGAATTTCAAAGAAATGGAGGCTTATCTAATAAAATATGAAATAGCAAAATGAAATGAAATCAAGATCTTATACAATCTAATGTCAGAAAATAAAATTGAATGAGCTTTAAAGGAATTAGTAAAGAAAGAAAGAAGCCTCTGGTCCAGATGGATTTATGAGTGAATACTATCACACTTTTAAAGAACAATTAATCATACTACAGAAATTATTCTAAAAAGCTTAGAAGCAAAAGAGTCTACCAAAATCCTTTTTATCAGGGCCCTGAGAAGCAACCAGGAAAGAATAAAGTAAAGAAGGAGGAATAGAAACTTTATTAGTGTTGAATATTAATTCAAAATAACTAAGATCCTAGCAACATGACTATAGCAATATATCTGATAAATTATTCATTATGGCCAAGTCATATCTCATGAGGGATTCAAAAATGATTTAACCTTAGGAAAAAATTTTTGGCATTATCCATCATATTTAAAAATCATCAAATGGTTTGATTGTATGACTAAAAAATGCACAAAACGTCCTTGAAAAAGTGTGATATGCAACCTAGGGTTCTGAGTTGTACCAGACATATGGGTTTCCTTATTCGTGTTGGTGGAATACTGTGACTCAGGTTTTAGGGTGAACCTGTGTTTTGATTTTGCCTCCTACTGAGTAAATGTCATGATTATTTAAAAAAAAGGATGACATTTATTTATTCGTGTTGAAAATCCTGCAAAGAATAGGAAGAGAATAACCATTTTTAATAAGATAAAGAGTATTTATTTTCAACTGAACGGTAACATTATTTCCAGGAGTAAAACATTGAAAAGATTCTAAAGACATGCAGGAAGCAATAATGGAAACTCTCTCACCACCATTCCCCACTATTATTTCACACAATAGTTCTAAAAATGTTAGTGCTAGCAATAAGAAAATAAAAGAAATTAAAGACATAAACATAGTCAAAGAGAAGACAAAAGGATACTTATTTAATGACAATATGGAGGTTTACTTAGAATTCAAGATTAAAAAAACATATTGAATGAAAGCTAAATAACAATGAGAACAAAGCAAAGGAAAACTTTTTGGAAGAGAGGGCAGTGAAAAAAAATGAAAAAATTGATAAGGTGGAGGGGATGAGAGGAAGAAGACAGGAAAGATTCTGAGCTACTCATTTTCCAAGGAAAGTAAATAGAGGAAAATGGGTGAAAAATTGAGAGACACCAAATAGAAGAAAAATAAAAATAAATTCAAAGCACTTGGAATAGGGCAGACAAATCAGTACAGGTAATGATGAAGAAAGAAGCTGTGGGGTAGACTGGCATCAAAGTATTAGGAGCAAAATTACATGCTGGTACAAAGTTCTAACTCAATAGAGGAAGCAGAAAATATCAATATAAAAAATGAAGGAAAGGGGTGACTAGGGGGCACAGTGAATAAAGCACTGGCCCTGGAGTCAGGAAGACCTGAGTTCAAATCCAGTCTCAGATGCTTAACACTTACTAGCTATGTGACCTTGTGCAAGTCACTTAACCCCAATTGCCCCTCCAAAAAAAAATGAAGGAAAACACATGACTCATGATCACAAATTTGAATATGAATAGATGAAATAATACAGCAAAAGGAGAGAGAGAATGAATGGATAAGAACCCAAATTGAACAATCTGCTGTATACCAGAATATTCATACAGAAGGAAAATGGGAGGCTAGATCAAAATTAATTATGTAAAAAACAGGTGATACAAAAAGTAGGAGTTGAAACCACAGTATCAGCCAAAGAAAAATAAAGACTCAATGTCAAAAGAGGGAAACAGGGAAACTGCTGAAAGGTAACCATTATTTTTTATTTTTTTTTGAGGGGGGAAGGTAGGGCAATTGGGGTCAAGTGACTTGCCAAAGGTCACTCGGCTAGTTTTTTGTATTAAGTGTCTGAATCCGGATTTGAATTCAAGTCCTTCTGACTTCAAGGCTGGTGCTCTATTCACTGTGCCCCCTAGCTGCCCCTAAAAGTAACCATTTAAAGGAACCAAAATAGAGTTGTTACCATGGCATCGAAAAAACAACAAAAAATATTCATAATATCAAAAAAGAGAAACTACTTTCCATTTAATGGAACCAAAGTTGATGAACAAATATCAATACTAAACAGAAGCACAAAACAGCATGGTGTGAAAATCCAAAAGGGAACATTGCACTATAAAATGACAGAGATAGCAAATCAGTTACAATTATCATTTTTCCATGTAGGAATATAAATAGTTCAACTTTGATAAGTTCCTTATGATTTCTTTTCCTTGTTTACCTTCTCATGCTTCTCTTGCTTCTTGTATCTGAATGTCAAATTTTCTATTCAAGTCTTTTTTTTTTCTTCAGGAATGCTTGAAAGTCCTCTAATACACTGAATGACCATATTTTCCCCTGAAATATGGTACTCATCTTTGCTGGGTAGATGATTCTTGGTTTTAATCCCAGGTTCTTTGACCTGCGGAATATCATATTCCATTCCCTTCAATCCCTCAGTGTAGAAGCTGCCAGATCCTGGGTTATCCTGATTGTGTTTCCACAATATTCAAATTATTTTTCCTGGCTGCTTGTAATATTCTCTCCTTGATCTGGGAATTCCAGAACCTGGCTATAATATTCCTAAGAATTTTCTTTTGGGGATCTTTTTCAAGAGGTGATCAATGGATTCTTTCAACCTCTATTTTGCCTTTTAGTTCTAAAACATTAGGGCAGTTTTCCTTGAGAATTTCTCAGAGGATGATTTCTAGGTCTTTCTTTGATCATGGCTTTCAGGTAGTCCAATAATTTTTAAATTACCTCTCAGACTGGTTGACTGGTCCCCTTACAGTCTGCAGGCCAGGAGCTGAAGCTGCAACATGGCCCTGGCTGTACCTAAGTGTCTCAGCTGCTTCTCCCCCTGGGGGCAAGAGGTTGACTCGCTCCCAATTACTGGTCCCAAAGTCCACAGGGCACTGACCTCTCACTTTGTCCTTGGCATCTATGTGTTGATAATTCTGGGAACAGCCACAGCTGCTGGGGTTCTGAAGTCCCTCCAGCTAGCTGCTGGTCAGGCCTGCCCTGAGGCTAAAACCTAGGCTACAGCCCAGATGGGGTTGGCTCCCAGAGTGCTAGACTGGCCACTCCCTGCTGGGCTGCCAGGCTGCCGGGCTGTCTTCAGCAGCAGGTTAGCTTCTCTGTGCCACTTTTTGGCTTCTGTAGCTCCAAAGTTTGTTCAGAGTCCCCTTTTACATTGATTGGTGAAAGTGAAAGCTGGAGTCAGGCAGACATCCTGTTTCTACTCTGTCGTCTCGGCTCTGCCTAGGAGTAAGCCATTTTCAAAGAGGGCACAGAGAAATTATTAAGACATGTTACAAAAATCCATGCAGTTGATAATACAAGAAATATAATCACTAATATAAGGAACACAAGAAAAGATACAGGTTCAAATTAAAAATTAGTAATGACATCCTAAATAATGAGTTGGTTGAAAGAACAAATGATTGGAACAATAATTATGTGAAAGGGCATAGTAATGATTGCCATGGGCTGCTCAGGGTCCATCACTTAGCATGATCCGGAGATGTGAATAAGAAATGACCAGGCCATGTGGGTAGTTCAAGGAAGAACCACGAACTCCATTTATTGATCCTCAGGACAAGGTTTTTATAGAGCAACAAGACAAAGAAAGGGGACTCAAGTATTCTTATCATTACCTTAGTCTGCTGTATCCTGGAAGTAGCATGGAATAGATAATTTGATAAGGATATGTTATCTAGGAGACTAAAGTCTTAGGGTAAGACCTTTGATCTAGGCCTCAGGTACCTGCTAATGCAGCCGCAGTCATAAATGGAAACAATTGAGAACAGACTTCAAAGCTGAAGTGCAATCCTCAAAAGACATCCAGTTTAGAGCTGGCCACCCAAAGATACCTGAGTGCAGAATCAGATATGTCTTGGGGCAGAGCCTGTTGGTCTCAGAACTCAAATACCATCCTTCTAAGTGTAACCCATATCAAAAGAACTCCAGAACTGACTTAGTGAAAAGTAGCATCTTGAAGAGGTCTTTGTTGTTCAGGTCCACTGATATCAGGGTAATTATCTGAAGTCCTGGCTCAGGCCTCTTTGGCTCCCCACAAATGATGGAAAAATAAAACTTTCTGGAATGTGGGTAAAGCCACATTCCTTTTGAGAAGAAAAATCATATCTTTAAAACCATAATTTAACAAAATAGGAAAAGGGAGAAATAACATATTAAATAAAAGATAAAAACCACAAAAGTCAATAAAGGGGAATAAAACACAAAATAAGGATGAAAGGAAATCTGGAAAATGGGAGGGAAAATGAAAAAAATTAATAATTATAAATTAAAAAGAATATAGAATTGACAGACGTGGACATAACTGAAAAACTTTTATGAAGTCTGTTCAAAATACAAGGAGTCAAGGGGGTTTAATAAGGATAATATCAGCTTACCAAAATAACAAATGAACAAAGAAAAAAATAGAAAGTATTTTCATACCCTAGTGTAAACACAATTACATGCCATCATGATGGAGAATTTAAGAGAATTGTAGGTTTATCTACAAAATATATAATAACAAAATTAATAAAACATGCAATCAAGACTTGAAACACTCTCATGTTAGAAAATGAACTATTGATCTTCCCCTGGGGGCGGAGCCAAGATGGCGGAGTAGAAACAGCTCTTCCAAGCCTCTCTGCCCCCAGATTCCCCACAAACTATGTAAAAAAGGACTGTGAACAACTTCTGGAGCCCCAGCACCTACAGAATGAAACAGAGAAGCTAACCTCCCGCTGAGGACAGCCCAGCAGCCCTGCAGGAAGGACCAGCGCAGCGGTCTGGGTGCCGGCAGCACGCAGAGCGCAGGAGCCGAGCCAAGCCGAGCCCAGGTCCGCGTGAGCCGAGGTTTTAGCCCCAGGGCGGCAGGGCCAGCAGCCCGCTGGAGGAACCCCAGAACACCAGCAGCCCTGGCGACTCCAGAATTATCAACATAGACATGCCTAGGACAAAGTAAGAGGTTAGTGTCCTATGGACTTTGGGACCTGTATTTGGGGAATGCGTCAGCTCCCTCCCCTGGGGGCTAGAAGCCGTTGAGGAGACACGCCATTTTGTAGTTTTCAGAGGCAGCTCGGGCTCCCAGCCTACAAATCGTGGGGAGATCCAGCGATCAGTCTTGGGGGGTAATCGCTCTTGCTTTAACCTCCCTGGATCTGGATTGTGATCTAGGGTGGAAGTTGTGGGTGGGTTTACAGCTTGCCAGAAACGGAAGTTGCCCCCCACACGTTCGGGACGAAAATTCCTCTAGCTGGCCTTAAAGCCATAGTGTGGCAACAAGCCCAAAAGTCAAGCAATTAAGTGGCAACATGCCAAGGCAAAGGAAACAGAAAAATGCAACCCTAGACTCCTATTTTGGGGGCATAGAGCGGGAAAAGGACTGTGAGGTCAGAAGTCCTGCTCCAAAAGCCCCAGGGGAAAACATGAGCGGGTTGCAGGCCATAGAGGACCTTAAGAAGGACTTTAAAAATCAAATAAGAGAAGTGGAGGAAAAATTAGAAAGAGAAATGAGAAGGATGCAGGAAAAGTATGAAATGAGGGTCAACAGCCTGACTGAGGAAAACAACACCTTAAAAAATAGACTAGCTCAAATGGCAAAGGAGGCCCAAAAGGGCAATGAGGAGAAGAATGCCTTAAAAAGTCCAATTTGCCAGATGGAAAAAGAATCTCAAAAGTTCACTGAGGAGATTCATTCCTTCAGAGTTAGACTGGAGCAAATGGAAGCTAATGACTTTATGAGAAATCAAGATGCTGTTAAGCAGATGCAAACAAACGAAAGATTAGAAGGCAATGTGAAATATCTCATGGGAAAAACCACTGACCTGGAAAATAGATCCAGGAGAGACAATTTAAAAATTAGTGGACTACCTGAAAGCCATGATCAAAGAAAGAACCTAGAAATCACCCTTCAAGAAATTCTCAAGGAAAACTGCCCTGATGTTTTAGATCCAGAGGGCAAAATAGAGGTTGAAAGAATCCACAGATCACCTCCTGAAAAAGATCCCAAAAAGAAAACTCCCAGGAATATTATAGCCAGGTTCCAGAATCCCCAGATCAAGGAGAAAATACTACAAGCAGCCAGGAAGAAACAATTTCAATATTGTGGAAACACAATCAGAATAGCCCAGGACCTGGCAGCTTCTACACTGAGGGATCGAAGGGCATGGAATATGATATTCCAGAGGGCAAAAGAACTGGGAATGAACCCAAGGGTCACCTACCCAGCAAAACTGAGTATTTTGTTTCAGGGGAAAATATGGTCATTCAGTGGAATAGAGGACTTTCAAGCATTCTTGAGGACAAAACCAGAATTGAATAGAAAATTTGACATCCAGACACAAGAAGCAAAAGATGCCTGAGAAGGTAATCAGGGAAAAGAAATCAAAAGGAACTTATCAAAGTTGAACTATTTACATTCCTATATGGAAAAGCAATAACTGTGACTGATGATATCTTTCTCACTATGAAAATAATGGAAGAAGGGTGTGTGGTCATATGAATACATATGTGAATGTGTGTGTATATGGTTACAGTTATATATGGATAGAGGGCATAGGTTGAATTTGTTGGGAAGGGAGAGTACTCAAGGGATGAAATTATGAGGTGAGAGAGGAAAGTGGCAAGAGGAGATGGGGAGAGACAGGGTAGGGTAAACTATCCCATGTAGAAGAAGCAAGGGGAAGTGGTTGCAAAGGAGGGGGAGAATAAGGAAGGCTAAAAAGACAAAACCACATTCCCATTGAATTTGGTTCAGGGAGAAAATGACATACATACTAAATGGGATATCTCAACCTGCAGCAGGATAGGGGGAAGGGGGATGAGAGGAGGGATGATGGATGGGAGGGCATCCTTGGGGTGAGGGGAGGTTGGAAGTACCCACTATAGAAGAGGGACAGGATCATGTAGGGAATGGACCAGGTGGGGGGTGGGATGAGTGGGAGGGAATTATAAGCAGCCTTGTACAATATATCTACTATGATAATGTTTTGCATAGCTAGACATGTACAACATACTGAATTGCTTATCTCCCAAGAAGGAATGGGTGACAAGGGAGGAAGGAAATGGATCTGAAATTTGAGGTCGTAACATTAAATGTTTTAAATATATATAAATACTATTAGTAATACTCTTTCGCTTGTAATAGGGAGATAAGATGTGCAGGCATTGGGACAGAAAGATTCATCTTCCTCTAATGGAAAAGTCGATGGGAGAGAGAGAGAGAGAATGGGAGGAAGTGATATCTTGTGGGACTACTATTCTGGGAGGTTGGGTAGGGGAATAATGGGGGGAAAATGATTGTAACTCAAAATCTGGCGGAAATGAATGATGTAAAACAGAAGTTAATAAAGCATTTGTTTAATAAAAAAAAAAAAGAAAAACAAAAGACAGCTAGGTGGCACAGTAAGTAGTGCATTGGACTTGAAGTCAGAAGACCTGTGTTCCAATATGATAAATACAGAAATGTTTTCTACATGTATAACCTATATCAAATTGTTTACCACCTCAGGGAGTAGAGAGAGGAGGGAGAGAATTTGGAACTCAAAAATTTAAAAAACAAATGCTAAAAATTGTTTTTACATGTATTGGGGAAAAAATAATAAAATACAATTAAAAAAAAAAAAGAATCTTCCCCTTTGCAACTACATGTCTAAGTGAGGGTAAGTTTTCTTCATATACTTCAACCAAAACAACATCTCAAGAAATTGAATGCTGAAGCAGATATGAGAATCCAACTCTTCTATTGAGGTAGCCATTAAAGATTTATGCAGAAATGTGTAAAACAATGATACTTTTCTTGCGGAATTATTTTTGTTTTGGAAAATATAATTTTTTAAATAAAAAGTATTTGTGGTAACATAAAAAAAAGAAAATGAACTATTCTTAATGGAACTGAAAAAAGAAAAAAAACTCTTGGTTCAGACAGATTTATGGGTAAAATACGATCAAATTTTAAAAGAACAATTAATATTATTATTAAAATAATTCTAAAATGTTTAGAAAGAAAATTCTACTAAAATCCTTTTATATAATGAATTCCAGTTAACAAAACAACTAGAGAATGCAAAAAAGCAAAAGTATAGATTCTTTAATTTATGAATATGGAGTTCAAAAGGCTATAGTAATATATCAAATAAATTATTCAACATGACCAAGATGGATTTAGAGAGGGATACAAAGATAATTATTATTTTTCGGGGAGAGGGGAGAAAGCAAGACAACTGGGGTTAGGTGAAATGTCCAAGGTCACACAGCTAGTAAGTGTCAAGTGTCTGAGGCTGGATTTGAATTTGGGTCCTCCTGATTCCAGGGCCAGTGCTCTATTCACTGTGCCATCTAGGTAGCCCCTAAAAAGATGATTATTAGGAAAAGAATTTAAAATAATTATATTAGAAAACCAAAACATCACCACTAAATCAGATGATTCTATGACAAGATACATAATAAAGGCTTTGACAAAGTACAAAAATAATTTCTGCTGAAAATCCTACAAAGCATAAGAAAGGGCCATTTTTTCAAATGATTTATTAACTTCTGGCTTACATCATTTATTTCTGTCTTATTTTGAGTTACATTTATTTCCCCATTTTCCCCTGCCCACCACCCCAGAATAGTAGTGCCACAGGATATCCCCTAATCCCATTTGCTCTCTCCTATATCTTCTCCCATACCCCCTTCAACTTTTTCAGTGGGGCAAGGTAAATCTCTGTGCCCCAATACCTATATATCTTATTTCCCAATTATATGTAAAATGGTATTAATAGTAATATTTATATATTTTTAAATATTTGATTTTAAAACTTTGAATTCCAGATTCATTCCCTTCCTCCCTTGTCACCCACCCTTACTGGGAAGAAAAGCAATTCAGTATATGTTGTACATGTGTAGCTATAAAACTTTACTGTAGTAGATATATTGTAAAAGACTGACTATATTTACCTAACTCCTATCCCACCTCCCACTTGGTCTATTCCCTACTTTGATCCTGTCCCTTTTCAAAAGTGGATGCTTCCAGATTCTTTCCCCCCCTTCCCTACCACCTCTCCTTCCATTACCCCCCTCTTATCCCCTTCCCCCCTATGCTCCAGTAGGGTGAGATATACTATTTAGTGTGTATGTCATTCTCTCCCTGATCCAAATGCAATGAGAATAAGGTTTTGCCTTATTGCCTCCCTGTTTTCCCCTCCCTTGTAACCATTTTCCCTTGCCTCTTCTATATGAGATAATTTACCCCATTCTGTCTCTCTCCATCTCTTCTCGTTATATTCCTCTCACCTCTTAATTTCACCTTTTAAGTATCATCTCTTCCTATTAAATTCGACCTGTGCTATCTATGTATAATTGTAAACATATATACACACATTCACATATGTATTCATATGCCCATATACCTTTCTTCAATTATTTTCATAACCAGAAAAGTTTCATCAATTAAAATGATCATTTTCCATGTAGGAATGTAAATAGTTCAACTTTGATAAGTTCCTTATGATATCTTTTCCCTGTTTACCTTCGCAAGCATTTCTTGCTTCTTGTATCTGAATGTCAAATTTTCTATTCAACTCTGGCTTTTTCCTCAAGAATGTTTAAACATCCTCTATTCCACTGAATAACCATGTTTTCCCCTGAAACAAGATACTCAGTTGTGCTGGGTAGGTGATTCTTGGTTTTAATCCCAGCTCCTTTGACCTTTGAAATATCATATCCCAAGCCCTTTGATCCCTCAGTGTAGAAGCTGCCAGATCCTGAGTTATCCTGATTGTGTTTCCACAATATTAAAATTGTTTCTTCCTGGGTGCTTGTAATATTTGCTCCTTTATCTGGTAACTCCAGAACCTGGCTATAATATTCCTAGGAGTTTTCTTTTGGGGATCCTTTTCAGGAGGCAATCAGTGGATTCTTTCAACCTCCATTTCCCCTCTGGGCCTAAAACATCAGGGCAATTTTCCTTCAGAATTTCTTGAAGGATGATTTCTAGGTTCTTTCTTTGATCATGACTTTCAGGTAGTCCAATAATTTTTAGATTATCTTGCATTGTTCTCATTTCTCTTCCCAATCTTTCCTCCACTTTTCTTATCTGCTTCTTAAGGTCCTCTATGGTGGGTAATTAGGTCTTATTTTCATTTGGGGCTTTTGGTGCAGGAGTTCTGACCTCCCAGTCCTCCTCCTGTTCCATGCTTAGATGCTCTTTTCCCCCAAAATAGGAGTTTAATGTTGAATTTTTCTGTTCATTTTGTTTCCTTTGCCTAGGCATGTTACCACTCAATTACTTGACTTTTGGGCTTGTTGACACAGAAGTACTCGGGGACCAGCCAGGGGAGCTTCCATCCCAAATGCAGGGGTTTTCTCAGCTGCCAGAGGTATTAGTTGGGTGCCCTTTCTGAAACCTCCACACACTCTGGCAAGCTGTTCACACACCCCAAGACCTCCACCATAGACCACAATCCAGATCCAAGAAGGTTACAGTAAGAGCGACCCCCCCCCCAGGACTGGTCGCTGGTCTCCCTAGAGTCTGTAGGCCAGGAGCTGAGGCTGCAATGTGGCAGGCTATGTGGTGGCTCCTCAGGGGCTTCTCACCCTGGGGTCAAGGGGCTGACTCGTTCCCAAGTACTAGTCCCAAAGTCCACAGGGCTCTCACTTTGTCCTTGGCATCTATGTTTTTATAATTCTGTAAACATCACCCCTGCTGGTATTCTGGAGTCCCTCCATCCGGTTGCTGGTACAGCCACCCTGGGGCTAAAACCTCTGACTCATGTGGGCCTGGGCTCTGCTCCCAGAGTGCTGTGCTGGCCGCTCCCTGCTGGGCTGCTGGGCTTTCCTCAGCAGGAGGTTAGATTCTCTGAGTCATTTTGTGGGTTCTGTAACTCCAGAGTTTGTTCAGAGTCCCCGTTTACATAAATTGGAAGTGGTGGGAGCCAGAGCTGTGTGGAAATGCTGTTTCTACTCTGCCACCCTGAAAGGGCCAGCTTTTAATCCGATAAAGAATATATCGGGTTTTTTTAGGGGGGGTAGACAATGCAATTGGGGTTAAATTACTTTCCCAAGATGATACAGCTAGTAACTGTGTTAAGTGTCTGAGGCTGGATTTGAACTCAATTCTTCCTGTCTTAAAATTATCTGTCATTGATTTGTTAATTGTTCTCTCCCCCAATTTTGTCTCCAGGGCCAGTGCTCTATTCTCTGTGCCTCCTAGCTGCCCTAAATTATATATATCTTAAAACACAAGATAGCATTATTTCCAATGATAAAAAAAGAAAAACTAGGAGGATTCCTAATAGACACAGGAATAAAATAAGGATGCTCCCTTTTACTACTGTTGTTTGACACAATGGTTCTATAAAAATATTAGTGCTAGAAATAAGCCAAAATAAAAAAAAATGAAAGACATAAATATTAAAGATTATAAATTATTACATTTCTTTTTTGAGTTTGCCATCACTGCTTAAATGATCTACTGAATAGATTTCCCCTGTTCATGCACTGTGATTTATTTGCCCTTGTTAAAATTATCTGTCATTGATTTGTTAATCATTCTCTCCCCCAATTTTGTCCCCTCTCTCTGACCAGAAATGCAATTTAGAATCTTTCTTTTTCTGTATCTGTAATACACACCAACCTTTAATTGTTTTTGTCTTTTTCTTTCAATCCCCTCCAAAAATATACCTTTATTTTGTCCTCATCATTTATCTTTCCTTCCAGTGAAGATGATTTTTTAATTCTAAGTAAATCATCATTTTGTCCACACAATAGTTCCAGAAATGTAAGTGCTAATCCAAAATAAATAAGCTAAATGCACAAGAATGGGTAGGGAAGAGACATTATACATTTGTGTTAACAACATTATCATTTACTAAGAATTCAAAACTCAAAATAGACTGAAAGTGAAGGTAAATAATGATGAGGACAAAGTTAAGTTGCATTTTTTTGGAGAGGAGTGAAAAAATGATTACAAATGTGAGGGTGGAGGAAAATGGGAGAAGAAAGATTTATATCTTTTCACTTTACTGAACCAGTAAAGAAAATGGACACAAATGTGGGCTGGATAGATAAATAATGGAAATTCAAAGGACTATGGATAGGACAAATATATCAGGAGCCATCCTGTGGGGTTGAATAACATTAAGGCATTATTAACAAAACTATTTGCAGGTATAAAGTATTGAGTTAATAGAGGAAGGGGAAAATAGGAAAAGGAAATTGTAGAAAACACAAGTATATTGGGAAGGAAAGAAATGAAATGGCCAAAATATAGTATATACAATACAAAATCACAAGAGAAATATAGCATTATTATAACTGAATATACATAGTTATAGGCTAGCACAAATGAGAATTTAAAAGAAATGGAGGCTTAGATACAAGATATAAAAATAGCATCATTAATAGAACATGAAAATAAGATTTTAGACCATCCAATATTAGAAAATGAAACTGAATGAGCTCTAAAGGAACTATGAAAAAAATTGGTTTAGATGGATTTAGGGGTTAATACCATCAAACATTTAAAGAATAAGTAATATTATGAACAATATTTCAAAAAAATAAAAAAGAAAATTCTGCAAAATTCCTTAATAAGAGTCCTGGAAAAAAAACTTAGGGAAGAATAAAGCAAAGAATAGCAAATGAGTATATTACTAAAGAATGTTAATATAAAAACTGTAAGTGATATAGCAAAAAGTTATAGCATTGTATAAAACATCAATCACTGTGCTCAAATTGGCTTCATACAAGGTTTACAAATACTAATACACATTAGGAAAAACATTTAACATAATTATATAAAAAATAAAAACACTGGTGGTAAATCATATGTTTATTTGAAAAGACACAGAAAAAGCCTTCGAAAAAGTACAGTGTTCATTTGTGAAGAAAATCCTGCAAAAACTAGGAAGGACCATTTTTTTAATCTGAAGAGAGTATGTGAATATACTATATACATACACAAACACACATGAAGAAAAGGTAGCATTATTTCAAATGGTAAAACATTACAAATATTCCTAATGCATATGGAAATGAAGAAAACATGTGATCCCTCCCCCGCCCCCTCAACTCCCAGTTTTCCACTCTTCATTGCAATAGTTCTGGAAAGGTTAGTGCAAAAGAAAGAAATTAAAACCTAGAGATACTCTAGGGGAAAACAAAATTATGCCTATTTGGTGACAACTTAGAATTCGAAATTCAAAATGGGCAGAAAAAATATAAATGATGTAGGGGAAAGACAAAGAAAGACTCTTGGAAAGGATAACAATGAAAAGATAACAGAACTATAGAAGAAGGGAAAGGAACAGGAAAGGCTGAACTGTTTTCTTTATGGACAGAGAAAGAGTAAGGACAGAAATAAGATAGAGAGACAGATGGATAGAGAAATAGAATAAAAATATAAGAAAATTCAAAGAACTTGGGATAGGACAGACAAGTCAGAGAGGAGAGTCAGAACAGAGTCTTTAGGATAGATCAGCACCAGAGCTTTATAAGCAGAACTATTTGCAAGTACAAAGTTGTGAGTTAATAGAAGAATCATATGAAGCTCAATACAAATGAATGAGGGAAAACACAATATTAATCTTCAAAATTTAAATGTGAATATATGACATACTGCAGCGAAATGAGAATAAATGGAAAAGAACAAACAGCTAACAGTTGTACACAAAAAATCTAAAATATTTCTACAGAATGAAAACGAGAGGCTAGATTTAAATTGGCTGCAAAACAGGTGATAGAAGATCAGACAAACAAAAATAACAATTCATAATACCAAGAAGGAGAAACACAGAAACTACTTTCCACTTCCTGGAACCAAAGTCAATGAACACTTATCAAAACTAAACATCTAAATGCAAAATAACATAATATCTAAACTCAACAGGGAAAAGTTAAATGGACTATAAGACTGCATAGATAACGCAATAAATGTAGGACACTTTAATTTCCATTTCTCAAATATAGACAGATCTAAAAGAAATATGAACAGGAAAGAAAATTTAGAACTCTAAAAACTGTTGATGTTAGAACTGAAATGCTCCTGGCATCCTATGAATAGGAGCATCAAAGATTACGTATTTTTTTACTACTTGATAATATGTTCACAAAGAAATTATAGGGCAAAGAAAAGATTTAAGGGATGTTACAAAGTAAAAATAATAAATACATATAATTTTGCACTTGAAAATATAAGAAAAGATCATGAATATAGGAAATGCAAGCAAAAGATATAGACCCAATTAAAGGATTAATAATTTAATTTTGAAAATTGAATTGGTAAAAAAAAATCACAGAGATAAATTACTAAGTATGTGAAAAAGAATACTGATGGTAAAAATGCAAAATCAATGAAATGCAAATAAAGCAGTCCTCCGAAGAAAAATCTTATCCCCAAAAACATACATTAATAAAGCAAAGAGAGGAACAGTGAACTGAAATGGCAAATTAAATAACAAGAAAATCAACAAAAACCCCAAAATATATAGAAGAGGTAATTATGGAAATCCAACAAATAACAAAAAATACTATAGTATTGACATGCAAAACCAAAAGTTTTTTTTAAATATGGTCAAAATTGAAAACTTTTTAATTAATCTGATCATAAAGAGAAGGAATGGAAATCAAACAAATAAAATATAAATAAATAAATAAAATGATCAAGGCACAATCACAACACAAGAGATATGAAGACTTTTCACAAGCTGTTGTGTGCACATTTACCTGATAACACAATTGAGAATTTTAAAGAAATGGAGGTGTATCTAATAAAATATGAAATAGCAAAATGAATAGGACATGAAATATACATCTTAAACCATCTAGTGTCAGAAAATGAAACTGAATGAGCTTTAAAGGAACGATGAAAAAGAAAGAAGCCTTTGGTTCAGATGAATATATGAGTTAATACTATCAGGCTTTTAAATAACAATCATACTATAGAAATTATTTTCATCTTTTCTTTTTTTTTTAATTTTCCTCTCTTTTTAATTTTTTAGTTTACATCATTCATTTCCACAAGATTTTGAGTCACAAATTTCCTCCCCATTTTTCCTATCTACCACCCCAAAACAGTGATCCCACTGAATATCCCCTCCCCCAATCTGCTCTCTCCCATATCTACTCCCATCTCCCTTCTGACTTTCCAGTAGGGCATAGTGGATGTCTATGCCCCAGTGCCCATATATCACTTTTCCCAGTTACAAGTAAAAATAAAATAATAATATGTGTGTATATATATATATATATATATATATATATATATATATATATATAAATATATAAATATATATATATATATATATTTTTTTAAACATTTAAGTTTAAAGGTTTGGATTCCAGATTCTTGCCCTTCCTCTCTCATCACCCAACCTCACTGGGAAGATAAGCAATACAATATATGTTGTACATGTGTAGCTATGCAAAACATTTCCATAGTCGATATATTTTGAAATACTGACTATATTTCCCTTAATCCTATGCCACCCCCGCTTGTTCTATTATCTACTTTGATCCTGTCCCTTTTCATAAGTAGGTGCTTCTAACTTTCCTCCCCCAACCTGCCCTCCCTTCCATTACCCCCCTCTCTTTCCTTTGCCCCCTACTCTCTTGCAGGGTGAGATACCCTATATAGTGTGTATCTCATTCCCTCCCCAAATCAAATTCGAGAATAAGGTTGATTCAATCCATTTTGCCTTCCTGTTCTTCCCCTCCATTGTAACAACTTTCCCTTGCCTCTTCTATATGAGATAATTTAACCTACTCTGTCTTTCCCCATTTCCTCTCATTATATTCCTCTCTTAACTCTTAATTTCACCTTTTAAGTACCATCCCTTTCTATTCAATTGGTCCTGTGTGCTCTGTCTATGTATGCCTGTAGACATATATGCACACACATTCACATAGGTATTCATATGCCATATACCCTCCTATATAGACATATATATGTATGTATATATTGTATATATATATATATATATATGTGTGTGTGTGTGTGTGTGTGTGTATGTATATATGTGTGTGTATATGTATATATGTGTGTGTGTACACACACACACACACACACACATTTCTATTCCATTCAACTATTCTCATACTGAGAAAAGTTTTATAAATTACAATTATCATTTTTCCATGTAGGAATATAAGTAGTTTAACTTTGATAAGTTCCTTATGATTTCTTTTCCCTGTCTACCCTCTCATGCTTCTCTTGGTTTTTGTATCTATCTGAATGTCAAATTTTCTATTCAAATCTGTTTTTTTTTTTTTTATCATGAATGCTTGATAGTCCTCTAATCCGCTAAATGACCCTATTTCCCCCTGAAACATGATACTCAGTTTTGCTGGGTAAATGATTCTTGGTTTTAATACCAGCTCCTTTGCCCTCCAGAATATCATATTCCAAGTCCTTTGATCCCGCAGTGTAGAAGCTGCCAGGTCCTGAGTTATCCTGATTGTATTTCCACAATATAGAAATTGTTTATTCCTGGTTGCTTGTAACATTGGCTCCTTGATCTGGGAGCTCCAGAAACTGGCTATAATATTCCTAGGAGTTTTCTTTTTGGGATCTTTTTCAGGAGGTGATCAGTGGATGGATTCTTTCAACCTCTTTTTTGCCCTCTAGTTCTAAAATTTCAGGGAAATTTTCTTCGAAAATTTTTGAAGGATGATTTCTAGGTTCTTTTTTTTTTTGTTCATGGCTGTCAGGTAGTCCAATAATTTTTAAATTATCTCTCCTGGATCTATTTTCCAGGTTAGTGGTTTTTCCCATGTGGTATTTCACATTGTCTTCTATTCTTTCATTTGTTTGGATCTGCTTAAGAGCATCTTGATTTCTCATAAAGTCACTACCTTCCATTTGCTCCAGTCTAATTCTGAAGGAATGATTCTCTTCAGTGAGATTTTGAGATTCTTTTTTTTTTCATCAGGTACATTCGGCTTTTTAAGGCACTCTTCTCCTCATTGCCTTTTTGAGCCTCTTTTGCCATCTGAGTTAGTATGTTTTAAGGAGTTATTTTCTTCAGTCAGGCTGTTGACTCTCATTTCATAATTTTCTTGCATCTTTCTCATTTCTCTTCCCAATTTTTCCTCCACTTCTCTTATTTGATTTTCAAAATCCTTTTTAAACTCCTCTATGTTCTGTAACCAGTGTGTATTTTTCTTGGAAGCTTTTGGTGTGGGAGTTCTAATTTCACTATCTTCCTCCTGTTCCATGCTTTGATCATTTTTGTCCCCAAAATAGGAGTGTAAAGTTGGATTGATCTGTTTGCTTTGCTTCTTTGCTTGCTCATTTTGCCACTCAATTACTTGACTTTTGAGCCTTTTTCCACAGCAGAACTCTGCTACCAGAAATGGGAGCTTTATCCCAAATGCTGGGGTTTTCACAGTTGCTGGAGCTATTAGTTGGGTGCACTCTCTAAAGCCTCCACATGCTCTGGTAAACTGTTCACGCACCCCAGGAACTTCACTGTAGACCTCAATCCAAATCCAAGCAGGTTAAAGCAAGAGCAAATGCCCCTCAGACTGGTTGTTTGGTCCCCCTACAATCTGCAGACAAGGAGCTCTGAAGCAGCCACATGACAGGTGGCTGCAGGGCCATGGAGCTTCAGCTTCTTCTACACCCTGGGCCAAAGGCCTGACCACACTCCTGAATTCCAAGGTCCCAAAGTCCACTCTGCACTGTCCTCTCATTTTGTCCTTAGCATCTATGGGTTGATAATTCTGGAAACTGCCACAGCTGCAGTCCCTCTGAAGTCCCTCCAGTAGGCAGGCAGTCAGGCCGCTCTGAGGCTAAAACCTGGGCCTCATGGAGCTGGGATTGGCTCCCAGAGTGCTGTGCTGGCCACTTCCTGCGGGCCTGCAGGGCTGTCTTCAGTGGGAGATTAGCTTCTCTGTGTCATTTTGTAGGTTTTATAGCTCCAAAGTTTGTCTGGAGTAATTATTTTAATAGCACCTATTTCCCAGGATTGGTTTTCTGTGTCTAGTTCTTTTTCTTTTTTAGCTTTAACAAATGCATTATTAACTTCTGGTTTACATCATTCGTTTCCACCAGATTTTGAGTTACAATTTTCCCCCATTTTTTCCTTACCCTCCACCCCAGAATAGCAGTACCAATAGATAGCCCCTCATCCAATCTGCTCTCTCCCATATCTTCTCCCATACCCCCTTCGACTTTGTCATTAGGGCAAGGTGAATCTCTGAGCCCCAGTGCCTGAACGTCTTATCTCCCAATTACATGCAAAATAATATTAATAATAATATTTATAAACATTTGAACCATTTAATTTTAAGACTTCGAATTTCAGATCCATTCCCTTCCTCCCTTGTCACCCACTCCCTCTGGGAAGATAAGCAATTCAGTATGTGTTGTACATGTATAGCTATGCAAAACATTACCATAGTAGATATATTGTAAAAGACCGTTTATATTTCCCTCCCCCCCACCCCCCCCACCTGGTCCATTCCCTACTTTGATCCTGTCCCTCTTCGAAAGTGGGTACTTCCAACACACCCACAACCTAGAATGCCTTCCCTTCCATCATCCCCCTTCTCATCCCCACTCCCCCTACTCTCCTGCAGGGTGAGATATACCATTTAGTGATTATCTCCCTGAACCAAATTCAAGGAGGATAAAGTTTGGCCTTTCTGCCTTCCTGTTCTTCCCCTCCCCTGCAACTACTTCCCTTTGCCTCTTCTACATGAGATATTACCCTACCCTGTCTCTCCCCATCTCCTATTGCCTCTTTCCTCTCTCACCTCTTAACTTCACCCCTTAAGTATCATCCCTTCCCACCAAATTCAACCTGTGCCTTCTATCCATGTATACCTATAAACATATGTACACACATTCACATATGTATTCATATGTCCATATACCCTTTTTCAATTATTTTCATAATGAGAGAGGTTTCATCAGACACTGTTATTGTTTTTCCATGTAGGAATGTAAATAGTTCAACTTTGATAAGTTCTTTTTGATTTCTTTACCCTGATTACCTTCTCAAGTATCTCTTGCTTCTTGTGTCAGAATGTCAAATTTTCTATTCAACTCTGTTTTTTTCCTCAAGAATGCTTGAAAATCCTCTATTCCACTGAATGACCATATTTTCCCTGAAACAAGATACTTAGTTTTTCTGGGTAGGTGACCCTTGCTTCAATCCCAGCTCTTTTGCCCTCTGGCATATCATATTCCATGCCCTTAGATCCCTCAGTGTAGAAGCTGCCAAGTCCTGTGCTATTCTGATTGTGTTTCCACAGTATTGGAATTGTTTCTTCCTGGCTGCTTGCAGTATTTTCTCTTTGATCTGGGAACTCCAGAACCTGGCTATAATATTCCTAGGAGTTTTCTTTTTGGGATCCTTTTCAGGAGGCAATCGGTGGATTCTTTCTATTTCCCTCTGGGTCTGAAACATTAGGGCAATTTTACTTGAGAATTTCTTGAAGGGTGATTTCTAGGTTCTTTCTTTGATCATGACTTTCAGGTAGTACAATAATTTTTAAATTATCTCTCTTGATCTATTTTCCAGGTCAGTGGTTTTTCCCATGAGTTATTTCACATTGCCTTCTATTCTTTCATTTGTTTGGATCTGTTTAACAGCATCTTGATTTCTCATAATGTCACTAGCTTCCATTTGCTCCAGGCTAATTCTGAAGGAATGATTTTCCTCAGTGAGCTTTGGAGATTCTTTTTCCATCTGGCAAATTTAGCATTTTAAGGCACTCTTCTCCTCATTGCCTTTCTGAGCCTCTTTTGCTGGTCTATTTTTTAAAGTGTTATTTTCCTCAGTCAGCCTGTTGACTGTCATTTCATACTTTTCTTGTATCCTTCTCATTTCTCTTCCCAATTTTCCCCCACTTCTCTTATCTGCTTCTTAAGGTCCTCTATGGCCTGTAGCCAGCTTGTATTTTCATTTGGGGCTTTTGGTGCAGGAGTTCTGACCTAACAGTCCTCTTTCTGTTCCATGCTTTGATCCTCTTTGCCCCCAAAATAGGAGTCTAAAGTTGCATTTTACTGTTCATTTTGTTTCCTTTGCCTAGGCATATTGCCACTTTACTTGATTTTGGGGCTTGTTGCCTCTGTAGGACTCTGCCACCAGACAGGAGAGCTTCCATCCCAAATGTGGGGTCTTCACAACTTCTGAAGGTTGGGTGGCCTCTGTAAAGCCTCCACCCACTCTGGCAAATTGGATACCCACCCCAGACCTCCCCCAAGACCACAATCCAGATCCAAGCAGGTTAAAGCAAGAGCGATTAACCCCCAGACTAATTGCTGGATCTCTCTACAGTTTGCAGACCAGGAGCTGGAGCTGCCACTGATGCCTCAAAATGGCCTCTTTCCCGAGTTTCCTCAGCAGCTTTTCGCCCCCAGGGGAGGAAGCCGACGCATTCTCCAAATACTGGTCCCAAAGTCCACAGGGCACTAACCTCTCACTTTGTCCTAGACATATCTGTGCTGATAACTTTGGAATCGCCACAGCTGCTGGTGTTCTGGGGTCCCTCCAGCAGGCTGCTGGCCCGGCTGCCCTGCGGCTAAAACTGCAGCTCACATTGGCACACTCAGCTCCCAGAACGTAGGGCTGTCGGTTCCCAGGGTGCTGTGCTGCCTGCTCTCAGAGCACTGTGCTGGCCGATCCCTACAGGGCTGCTGGGCTGTCCTCAGCAGGAGGTTAGCTTCTCTATGTAGTTCCGTGGGTGCTGGGGCTCCAGAAGTTGTTCAGATTCCCCTTTTACATTCTTTGGAAGTGTTGTGGGGCAGAGCACATTGGAAGTGCTGTTTCTACTCCGCCATTTTGGCTCTGCCCCTGGAGTAATTTTTTAACATGAATTGGAGGAAGTGTGAGCCAGAGCTACATGGAAGTTCTGTTTCTACTCCACCATCTTGTCTCCTTCCCCAAGAAATTATTTGCAAAAGGTGAGAAAAGGGAGTCTACCCAAATCCTTATATCAGAGTCCTGATAAGGAACCAGGAAAGAATAAAATAAAAAAGGAGAAATGGAAACTCTATTACTGCTCAATATTAATTCAAAATAATTAAGATCCTAACAAAATGACTACAGTAATATATGTTAAATTATTCATTATGGTCAAATCATATTTTTTATGAGGGATACAAAAATGATTTAACATCAGGAAAAACATTTGGCATAATAAAAATATTTTTAGAAAATTATCATTAAAACTCATGATGATATTAGGCACAAAAAAAGTCTTTTAAAAAGTCTGGCATTCATTCCTGTTGAAAACTCTACAAAGAATAGAAAGAGAAAGGACATTTTTAATCCACAAAGAGCATATATGTCCAAACAAAAGGTAACATTTTCCCAATGGTTAAATATTAGAAGGATTCTTAATAAATACAGGATTAAACAAGGATGACCCCCACCCCCAATTTGCCACTGTTATTTGACAGAATATTTCTGGAAATTCTAGGGCTGATAATAAGAAAAGAAAGAGGGAATTTAAAGACATAAGTACAATAAAAGAGGAGACAAATTGTATCTCTTTAGTGATAAGAAATAGGTTTGCTTAGAACTCAAAATCTAAAATAAACTAGAAGGAAAGCTAAATAATGAAAAAGACAGAGCAAAGAAAACTTTTTGGAACAGAGAATAGTGAATGAAAATGATCAAGACATCATAAGTTGAAGGAATTGAAAGGAAGAGTACAGGGCAGATTCTGAACCACTCACGTTACTGGACAAAAAAAGTGAACAGACTTAAAACAGGTGAGAAATTATAAGTAGATACTAGACAGAATTAAATCATAAGTAAATTCAGAGAACTTGGGATAGGAGAGACAAATGAGAATAAGTGATCTGAGAAACCAGTGTGATAGATTAACGTTGAAGTATTATGAGCAAAATTATTTGCTGGTACAAAGTATTAACTTAACAGAGGAAGCAGATAAAAATCAGTATAAACATGGAGGAAACTAAAAATGAGCATAATTTGAATATGAATTGGTGAAATAATACAGCGAAATAAGAGAATGAACACATAAGAACCCAACCAAGCTTAACAATCTCTAGTACACCAATAAAGCAATCTAAAATATTCATTTAGAATGAAAATGAGAGGCTGGATCAAAATTAACTACATAACATGTGATACACAAAACAAAGGAGTTGTCACCACGATATCTAACAAACAACAATAAAGATTCATAATATCAAAAAAGAGAAACAGAGAAAGAACTTTCCATTTAATGGAACCAAAGTCAATGATCAAATATCAGTACTCAACCGAAGCACAAAATAGCATAACGTGAACATTCAAACAGGACTATGAAACTAAATTATAAAATGACAGAGATAGTAACATAATAACTGTAGGACACTTTAATGTTCATCTCTCAGATGGACAAATTAAAAAGAAAGATAAAATAGGAAAGAAAATATAGAACTGAAAAAAAAAAACCCATTGATATTAGAACTGGAAATCTCCTGACATCTTTTGAATGGGAGCAATAAAGATTACATATATTTTTCGGTACCAGATGGTATGTTCATGAAAAGAAAAGATGGGCTAGGGAACAGAGAAGTTATTAAGAAATGTTACCAAGTAGAAAAGTAAACACATCCCATGCAGTTGATAACACACAAAAAAATAATCACGTATATAGGCAACACAAGAAAAGGTACAGGTCCAAATAAAAATAAATAATGATATCCTGAATAGTATGTTGGTTGAAAGAACAATTGATTGAACCAATAATTATGTGAAAGAGCACATGGGGAAATGATGGACAAGCAAATGAAACTTTTTTGGGAAATGCCACATTTATTTTGAGAAGAAAAATCATACTTTGCCAAAATGGGAAAAGGGAGAAACAATATATTAAATGAAAAATTAAAAACAGAAAAGGCTTTAATAAAGGGGAAAAAACACAAAATGAGCATAGAGGAAATCTGGAAAATGGGAGGGAAAATTAAAAAAAAATTTAAAATTATAAATAAAAAAGAATGTGTAATTGACAGACAACAGTAAAAGCTCTTTGAAAAGACAGATATAGTTCATAAAAATTTAGGTAGTCTGTTCAAAATGTTAAGGTTTGAAAAGGGAATGAAGAAACGCCAAATTATTAAAATAAAAATGAACAAAGCAAAATTACAAAAGAGGAGAGATAGATTTTTCAAAACCTAGTATAAACACAATTATATAGTAACACAACTGAAAATTTGAATGAGATGGGGACTTATCTACAAAATATTCATTAACAAAATTAATAGAACATAAAATCAACATCTTAAGCTAGTGTCAGAAAATGAAATAAAACTACTTTTAAAGAAATTATGAAAGAAATGAAAAAGAGACTTCTGTTTTAGTTGTATTTATTCACAAATGCTACCATGCTTTTGAAGAACAATTATATGACAGAAATAATTATTAAAATCTTGAAAAAAGTATCAAGATTCTCTTATATCAGAGAAAGAATTGGAAAACTAAAGCAAAAAAAGGGGAACTATAGAATATATTGCTAAAGAATACTGATTTAAAATAATTGAATAAGATTTTAGCAAAAGACTACAGCAGTATATAGCTAATAAATGACTATGACAAATTTGAATTTATTGGAGTGATACAAGAATAATTGAACATTAGGAATAACATTTAGTATAATTAATCAGATTAGAAAACAAAAATACTCTCCCTAATTCAGATGATTGCATGACAAGATACATTAAAAAGGCTTTGATAAGTACAATAATCATTTATGCTGAAACCCCTATAAAACATAGGAAGGAAAAAAGGGCTAGGTTTATTATTATTATTATTATTTGCTTTTTGGAGGGCAGTTGGGGTTAGGTCACTTGCCCAAGGTCACATGGCTAGGTTTTTGTTTGTGTGTGTTAAGTGTCTGAGGCCGGATCAGAACTCAGGTTCTTCTGACTCTAGGGCTGGCACTCTACTCACTGCGCCACCTAGACGCCCCAAAGGGCTAGGTTTTAATATGATAAAAGTATATATCTTAAACCAAATGGAAGCATTATTTCCAATGGCAAAACACTAAGGATGCCTAATAAATATAGAAGTAAACAAGGGTGCTCCCCTTTCCCAGTGTTATTTGGCATAGTAGTTCTAGAAATATTAGTGCTAACAATAATCCAAAATGAAGAAATTCAAGGGACAAATATGGGTAAAGGAGAGACAAAACTATACCTGTATGTTGAAAAAAAAGTAATTTGCTTAAAATTCAAAGTGGTGTGGAAATAAAAATGAGGAAAATGTCCTAGAAAAAAATTTTTGGAGAGCAGTGAACATGATAAAAGCTGAGAGGCTGGAGGTGACAGGGACAGTGAGAATTTATAACTACTCATCTCATTGGACTGGGAAGAGAATGGAGAGAAATGGGGCCAAGAACATGAGAAAACGAATGCAAATTAAGAGAAATTGGGATAGGGCAAACAGATCAGAGCCAGCCTGTGGGGTTAACTAGTATTAGGGTATTACTAACAAAACTGTTTGCAGGTTTAAAGTAGTAACTTGATAGAGGAAGGGGCAAAGCACACACACACAAATGGAGAAAACAAATAAAATGAAGGGAAATTTAGCTATGATTGGATTAAATTATGCAACAAAATGAAAAAGAAAGAATGGATAAGAAACCCAAACCAAACGATCTGCTATATACAAGAAACCCATCTAAAATGCTGTTACAGAATGAAAATGGCAGGTTGGATCAAAATTGACTATGCAACATGTGATACAAGAAAAGCAAGTGTTTCAAGCATGGAATCAGAAAAAGCAAAAATTAAGATGAAAATATCAATAGAGAGAAACAGAGAAACTACTTTATGCTTAAAGAAAACAGGTTCAGTGGACCAATATCAATACATCGAAATCTAAATAAAAATGTTAATAAGCTTATAAAAGCATAATAATTCTAGAGTTAGGATGCTTTGATTTCTATCTCTCAAAGATGGATGAATGCAAAAGAAAAAGAGGAAGAAAATATAGAATGGGACAAAACATTGATATTAGAGTTGAAAGTTGTCTGGCATCTTCTGAATGGGAACGATAGGATTATAAATTTTTTTAACTTTTTGGAGGGGGAAGGCAGGGCAATTGGGGTTAAGTGACTTGCCCAAGGTCACACAGCTAGTAGCGTGTTAAGTGTCTGAGGCCGGATTTGAACTCAGGTTCTCCTGACTTCAGAGCCGGTGCTCTATTCACTGTGCCACCTAGCCACCCATACAAATGTTTTTTTTTTAATTCTTTTTTTCCCCTTTTTGGAGGGCAATTGGGGTTAAGTTACTTGAAAAGGTCACACGGCTAGGTTTTTGTTTGTGTGTACACTAAGTGGATTTTTCTTTGTGTGTGCATTAAGTGTCTGAAGTCGGTTTCGAACTCAGGTCCTTCTGACTCCAGGGCCGATTCTCTACTCATTGTGCCACCTAAAGCCCCCCCCCCCCCCCGTATAAATGTTTTTCAGAAGTAGGTGAAATGTTTACAAAAATATAAGACATGCTAAATCACAGAGAAGTTATAAAAAAAAGTTATGAGGCAGAAATTGTAAACATATACATTACAGGTGAAAATGCAACATAAATTAGTCATTAATATGGGGGAGGCAAGTAAAAGATCCAGACTTAGTGAAGAATTTATCATGACATCGTGTATAAATGAGTGGATTTAAAAACTTACCAAAGAGAATAAATTAATGTGAAAGAGGATCATTATAATGAACAAAAAACCCAAATTTTTTGGGAGGAACTTAATTAGTACTCAGTGGAAAAATCATCTCTCTGAAAATGTGCTTTTTTGTTTTTAGTTCCAAAATTTTTCCCTCCCTCTTCTCTTTTCTAAGATGGTAGGCAATTTGATATAACTTATATATGTGCTATCATGTAAAACATATTTCCATATTTGTCACAGTTGTGAAAGAAGAAAGAGCTCAAAAGGAAAAAAAAAACCACAAAAATATAAGTGAAAAAATATGCTTTGATTTACATTCAGAGTTCATCAGTACTTTATCTGGAGGTGGATAGAATTTTCCATCATGAGTCCTATGTATTTAGATCACTGTTACTGAAAAGAGCTAAGTTATTCATAGTTGATCATCATATAATGTTGATGGGCATCTCCTCAATTTCAATATTTTGTCACCACAAAAAGAGTTCCTATAAATATTTTTGCACAAGTAGGTCTTTCTGAAAATGTATATTAATAAAAATTTAAAAAGAGGACTAATAAACTGAATGTGCAATTTAAACAAAAAAAATCAACAAAGAAGCAGTAAAAATGACAGGAAATTTTCAAAAAATAGTTATAATACCAAAAAAGATGGGAGAATTCACAAACATAACTAGTAGTTCTTTGAAAAGTGGGTATAATTAAAATATTTTCTATGATCTGATCAGAAAAAGGATGTGGGGGGTGGATAGGTGACACAATGAATAGAGCACCAGCCCTGTAGTCGGGAGGACCTGAGTTTAAATCCAGCCTCAACTTAATAAAACTAACAAAACTAGCCGTGTGACCTTGGGCAAGTCACTTAACCCCAATTGCCCTGCCTTCCCCTCTCCAAAAAGAAAAAAAAAGAAAAAGGAAAAGAAAATAAAAAGGTTGTAGGGAAATCAAACCAATAAAATAAAATACCAAAGCAAAATCATAGCAGTGGAGGGATAGAAAGAATTATCATAACTTAATATACACAGTTAAAGGCTAGCATAACTGAGAATTTAAAATAAATGGATGCTTATCTACCAAAATATAAAATAGTAAAATTAAGAGTATGTGAAATCAAGATTTTAAACACTGTATTAGAATTTGAAATTGAGCTTTAAAGGAGCTACCAAAGAAAACTGTGCCTCGGATGGATTTATGGGAGAATACTTAGGAAATTTATAAAGAAAAATTTACCATAATGCAGAAAATTATTTTTAAAAGCGACCTAGAAGATAACCTACAAAAATTATTTCACATTATAAATATTACTGATAAAAAGGGAAGCACAAAGAACAGAACTATAGACTATAGGATTAAAGAATATTTAATTAAAAATTTTAGTAAGTCATCCCGCCTCCAGTTTACACCAGTAATATCAAACTCAAATAGAACCAGGGCCACTTAACCATACATAAGGATCCCAATAGGCTACCTATTGGGAAGCCATATATTCACACCATCTATGGTTCTATTGTATTTTTTATTTATTTTGTTAAAGATTTGCCAATTGAATTTAATCTGGTTCAAACTAAACAGAGCACACAGCAACCATTTGTTTGATAGTCTGGTCTACACCAAGAAATTATAGAATTTACATTACATTTTATCATAAATTATGTATAAAATAATTCAAGAAATAATTTATTACAACAAAGTTGGATTTATATGAGAGATACAAGGATGTTTTAAAATTAGAAAAATATTTAGTGTAATTAAACATATATAAAATACTCCTGCTCCAAAATACATGATTTGATGAAAAATACTATCCAGCTTGAGAGAATGAACTAATAGAATCTGAGTGCAGATCTAAACATACTATTTTTTACTTTATTTTTCTCAGTTTTTGGTCTGAATTTTTTTTTACAGCATGACTAATATGGATATATGTTTTGCTTGATTGTACATGTATAACCTCTATCAGATTGCTTACTGTCTCAGGGAGGAGTGAGGGAATGAAGGGAGGGAGAGAATTTGGAACTCAAAATTTTAAAAAAGAATGTTAAAATGATTTTCATGCAATTGGGAAAATTAAATATTATTAAAAATAATAACACACATGATTATATGACAAAATACATAAAAACAGGCTCAAGTGGTAAATTATTTATACTGAATATTAAATTGGTTAAAGGACAATCATAGAAAAACAATTGTATGAAAGAGAATAATGAGAAAACAGCTCAAAATTTTGAAGATGTAGCTAATTCCATCCTCAGAAAACAAAATCGTCTCTGAAATATATATTAATAAAAATAAAATAATTATGACCTGAACAAGGTATTCATTGAGAAAAATAATTAACAAAGTAATATAAAGACAAAAAAAGGAGATCTTTAATATCAGAAGAGAAATAGTTATACCTTCCACATCACAAATTTCCCCATCGTGGTTTTGATGTATCATGAATGGGCATAGGAAATGAAATGAGAAATTTTTTTGGTAGTTTTGTGGAAGCTGCAGATGACACACAAATGCCAAATGATGACGCAGAAAAAGGTTAGAAATGCACAAAATATTTGTACAGTATTGTATAATATTAACATATTTTATCTTTTAATTTCATAATAATTTAGACTTCTCTGGTATGAAGGGAGGACAAAAAAATTTACGTGGATTTTCCAGATGTCAGGGTGGAGGGTAGGCACTGTGGCCCTAGCTGTCCACCCCTACTCTCCCCGCACCCCCCCCCCCCGCAATATGGAAGGCAAAACTGAAAAAAGATGGTAGGATTCCAGACAAAGCAAAAGGTTCTTTGAAAAGGTGTGAACAATTGAAACTCCTTTAGCTAATGCTAAAGACAAAAGAGGGAAATCAAATGGTCAAAATGAAACATGAAGAAGTCAAATGCACCACAGAGAAAGAGAATATTGTTATAACCAAGCATACAAAATTCCCATATTTCACCGCATAACTGTCACACCCTGGTGTGTTTTTCTTGTTCAAAAATTGGTTTATAACCTTTCATCACATAATCATCACAGGTATAATTCTGTTCATCACACATCTTCAAAAGTAAACAGAGCAGCAACATATTTACCAGTGCCATATGGATACATATTTATCTCTTAAACATTGCAAGTGAGCCTAGAATTCTCAGTGCATGAACATTGTTAGTATATTTCCATCAATTTGCATGTTTTTGAGAGGACTCTAGTTCTAAGGATATTCTCATTAAACCCAATGAAGAGATGTAGGCACTTAGGGGAGCAGGCTTATAGGTGAAGCTAACATAAGCAAGTCACGTAATACGGTAAGACTTGTATCTTCCCAATTTTATGTATATTTACAAGTATCCCATGCATCTTAATCATGCACCAAAGAAAGTTTAGCAATAAATGATTTTTAAGTAATACTGGCACAGTTTTTAAAGCTCCACATAATGGTGACACCTCAATCTTTGAAAAAAATGGCATAAAATCTGTGACAATTATGCAAAGAAATGTGGCAAGTGACAGGAAAGCTCAAAATTCAAAAGAAATGGGGACTTATTTAAAAAATATATAATCGCATCAATAGAACATCAGAACAAGGTCTTAGATCACCTTACATCAGAAAATGAAAGCAAAAGAACTTTAAACATTTAATTTTAAAACTTTGAATTCCATATTCATTCCCTTCCTCCCTTGTCACTCACTCTTACTGGGAAGATAAGCAATTCAGTATATGTTGTACATGTGTAGTTATGCAAAACATTGCCATAGTGGATATATTATAAAAGACTGACTATATTTCACTACCTCCAATCCCACCTCCCACTTGTTCTATTCTTTGCTTTGACCCTGTCCATTTGCAAAAATGGGCACTTCCAACTTCCCTACCCCTCAGCCTGCCCTCCCTTCCATCATCCTCCCTCTTATCTCCTTCCCCCCCACTCTACTGAAGGATGAGATACCCTATTTAGTGTATATGTCAATCCCTCACTAAACCAAATTCAATGAGAATAAGGTTGACCCATTCCCTTTAGCCTTCCTGTTCTTCCGCTCGATTGTAACTATTTTCCTTTGCCTCATCTATATGAGACTGTTTACGCCATTCTGTCTCTCCCCAACTCCTTTCATTATATTCCTCTCACCTCTTCATGTCACCTTTTAAGTATCATCCCTTCCTATTAAATCTGTCCTGTGCCCTCTATCTATGTATATCTGTACACATATAAGCACATATTCACATATTTACTCATACACCCATATACCCTCCTATATACACACACACACACAAATGTATATATATATATATATATATATATGTATGTATATATATATATATATATGTATTTCTATTTCCCTTCAACTATTTTCATACTGAGAAAATTTTCATAAGCTACAATAATAATTTTTCCATGTAGGAATATAAGTAGTTCAACTTTGATAAGTTCCTTATGATTTCTTTTCCCTGTTTACTTTCTCATGCTTTTCTTGCTTCTTGTATTTATATGAGTCAAATTTTCTATTCAACTCTGTTTTTTTTTTTTCATAAAGAATGCTTGACAGTCCGTATTCTACTGAATGAACATATTTTCCCCCAAAACATGATACTCAGTTTTGCTGGGTAGGTGATTCTTGGTTTTAATCCCAGCTCCTTTGACCTCTGGAATATCTTATTCAAAGCCCTTTGATCCCTCAGTGTAGAAGCTGCCAGGTCCTGAGCTATTCTGATTGTGTTTCCACAATATTGAAATTGTTTCTTCCTGGCTGCTTGTAGTATTTTCTCCTTGATCTGGGGATTCTGGAACCTGGCTATAATATTCCTGGGAGTTTTCTTTTTGGGATCTTTTTCAGGAGGTGACTGGTGGATTCTTTCAACCTCTATTTTGCCCTCTGGATCTAAAACGTCAGGGAAATTTTCCTTGAGAATTTCTTGAAGGGTGATTTCTAGGTTCTTTCTTTGATCAAGGTAGTCCAATAATTTTTAAATTGTCTCTCCTGGAACTGTTTTCCAGGTCAGTGGTTTTTCCCATGAGATATTTCACATTGCCTTCTATTCTTTCATTTGTTTGGTTCTGCTTAACAGCATCTTGATTTCTCATAAAGTCACTAGCTTCCATTTGCTCCAGTCTAACTCTGAAGGAATGAATCTCCTCAGTGAGCTTTTGAGATTCTTTTTCCATCTGACAAATTCGACTTTTTAAGGCATTCTTCTCCTCATTGCCCCTTTGGGCCTCCTTTGCCATTTGAGTTAGTCTATTTTTTAAGGTGTTGTTTTCCTCATTCAGGCTGTTGACCCTCATTTCATACTTTTCCTGCATCCTTCTCATTTCTCTTCCCAATTTTTCCTCCACTTCTCTTATTTGATTTTTAAAGTCCTTCTTAAGGTCCTCTATGGCCTGTAACCCACTCATATTTTCCTTTGGGGCTTTTGGAGCAGGATTTCTGACCTCACAGTCCTCCTCCTGTTCCATGCTTCGATCCTCTTTGCCCCCAAAATAGGAGTCTAATGTTGCATTATTCTGTTTATTTTATTTCCTTTGCCTTGGCATGTTGCCACTTAATTACTTGACTTTTGGGCTTGTTGCCACAGTGGGACTCTGCCACCAGACAGGGGAGCTTCCATCCCGAATGTTGGGGTCTTCGCAACTTCCGTTTCTGGCAAGTTGCATACCCATCCCAAAACCTCCACCCGAGATCACAATCCAGATCCAGGGAGGTTAAAGCAAGAGCGATTACCCCCCCCAAGACTGATTGCTGGATCTCCCTACAGTTTGCAGGCCAGGAGCTGGAGCTGCCACTGAAAACTACAAAATGGCGTTTCTCCTCAGCAGCTTCTAGCCCCCAGGGGAGGAAGCCGATGCATTCCCCAAATACTCGTCCCAAAGTCCATAGGGCACTATCCTCTCACTTTGTCCTAGTCATGTCTATGTTGATAATTCTGGAATTGCCACAGCTGCTGGTGTTCTGGGTCCCTCCAGCTGGCTGCTGGCCTGACCACCCTGGGGCTAAAACCTGGGCTCAGGCAGACTTGGGCTTGACGCTCTGCACCCTGCGTGCTGTGCTGCTGGCTCCCAGAGCACTGTGCTGGTCCTTCCTGCAGGGCTGCTGGGCTGTCCTCAGTGGGAGGTTAGCTTCTCTGTGTTGTTCTGTGGGTTCTGGGGCTCCAGAAGTTGTTCAGATTCCCCTTTCACATAGTTTGGAGGTGATCTGGGGGGAGAGTGGCTTAGACATGGTGTTTCTCTAGGTTCTTTTTTTAACATGGCTTTTAGGTAGTCCATTAATTTTTAAATTATCTCTCCTGGATCTATACTCCAGGTCAGTGGTTTTTTCCCATGAAATATTTCACATTGCCTTCTATTCTTTCATTTGTTTGAATCTGTTCAACAGAATCTTGATTTCTCATAAAATCATTAACTTTCATTTGTTCCAATCTAATTCTGAAGGAATGATTCTCCTCAGTGAGCTTTTTATATTCTTTTTTTTTCCATCTGGCAAATTCGGCTTTTTAAGGCATTCTTCTCCTCATTGCCTTTTTGAGCCTCTTTTGCCATTTGAGTTAGTCTATTTTGTAAGGTGTTATTTTCCTCAGTCAGGCTATTCACTTTCATTTCATACTTTTCTTGCATTGTTCTCATTTCTCTTCCCAATTTTTCCTCCACTTCTCTTATCTGCTTCTTAAGTTTCTCTATGGCCTGCAACCAGCTCATATTTTCCTTTGAAGCTTTTGGTGCAGGATTTCTGAATTCACTGTCTTCCTTCTGTTCCATGCTTTGATCATTTTTGTCGCCAAAATAGAAGTGTAAAGTTGGCTTGCTCTGTTTATTTTGTTTCCTTTGCCTGCTCATGTCGCCACTCAATCACTTGAACCTGTTGCTTTTTGCCACAGTAGTTTTCTGACACCAGACAAGGGAGCTTTCTTTCCAAATACTGGGGTTTTTCTCAGCTGCTGGAGGTATTAGTTGGTTGCCCTCTCTGAAGCCTCCACACACTCAGGCAAGCTGGTAGCACACTCCAGGCCCTCCACCCTAGACTGCAATCCAGATCCAAGCAGGTTAAAGCAAAAGTGATTACCCCTCAGACTGGTCGCTTGACCCCCTCTACACTCTATAGGCCAGAATCTGAATCAGCTACATGTGGCTGCATCTGCAGAGCTGTGGTGCCTCATTTGCTTCTTGCCCTGGGGGCAAAAGCCGATGAACTCCCAAGTACTGGATCCCAAAGTCTATGCTCCACTGACCTCTCACTTTGTCCTTAGCATCTATGTGTTGATAATTGTGGAAACAACCACAGCTGCTGTTGATCTGAAGTCCCTTTTCTTGCTGGTTGGTTAAGCCTGCCCTTGAGCTAAAGCCTCTGGATTGTGTGGGCTGGGGTCGCCTCCCAGAGTGCTGCACTGGCTGCTTCCTGCTGGACTGCCAGGCTGTCCTCAGTGGGATGTTAGCATCTCTGTGTCATTTTGTGGGTTCTGTAGCTGCAGAGTTTGTTCAGAGTCTCCTTTTACATGAATTGGGGGAGGTGGGAGCCAGAGCCCAGTTAAAGTCTTTTTTCTACTCAGCCCCAAAGTCAATCTGTTTTTTAAGGTGTTATTTTTTTCATTTAGGTTGTTGACTCTCATTTCATAATTTTCTTGCATTATTCTCATTTCTCTTCCCAATTTTTTCTCTACTTCTCTTATTTGCTGTTCAAAATCCTTTTTTAAGGTCCTATATCCTGTAGCCAGCTTGTATTTTTCTTGGAAGCTTTTGGTGCAGGAGTTCTGACTTCACTGTCTTCCTCCTGTTCCATGCTTTAATCCTTTTTGTTCCCAAAATAGGAGTGTAAATTTGGGTTGCTCTGTTTATTTTGCTTCCCTCGTTTGCTCACTTTGCCACTCAATTACTCTACTTTTGGGCTTTTTGCCACAGTAGGATTCTGCTACCAGACAGGGGACCTTCATTCCAATTACTAGGGTTTTCTCAGCTGCCAAAGATATTAGTTGGGTGCCCTCTCTGAAGCATCTACATGCTCTGGCAAGCTAGTTGCACATCCCAGGACCCCCATCCTAGACCACAATCCAGATCCAAGCAGGTTAACACAAGAGTTATTACCCCTCAGACTGGTTGCTTGGTGCTCCTACAGTTTGCAGGCCCAGAGCTGAAGCTGCCATATGGCTGTGGCTACACATCAACTGCACCTCAGCCACTTCTTGGCCTGGGGGCAAAGCCTGACCACACTCCCAAACTACCGGATCCCAAAACCCACAGTGCACTGACCTCTCACTTTGTCCTTAGCATCTATGTGTTGAAAATTCTGGAAACCGCCACAGTTGCTGGTGATCTGAAGTCCCTCCAGCCTGCAGGTGGTCAGGCCCATCCTGAGGCTAAAACCTTAGCCTTGCTTGGGGTTAGGTTCAGCTCCCAGGGCACTATTCTGGCCACTTCCTACCAGCCTGCCAGGCTGTCCTCAGTGGGAGGTTAACTTCTCTGTGTTATTTTATGGGTTCTATAGCTCCAAAGCTTTTTCAGAGTCACTGTTTACATGAATTGGAAAAGGTGGAAGCCGGAGCCCTGTGGCAGTCCTGTTTCTACTCGGCCATCTTGACTTCATCCCCTTCAAATGAATTTTAAAGGAACCACCAAAAATACTGGTGTAGATGGAATTATGGGTAAATACCATTAGACATTGGCAGTATAAATAAATATATTAACGCAATTTGTTCTAAAAAGATTAGCAAAAAAACAGTATACAAAATTTTTTTTACAAGACAGAGTTCTGAAAAAAAAAACTAGGAAATATGAAAAATGGTGGGATTATGGTAGAGGATAGTGAACTGAGATAAGGAGCTGAGAAAGCTACACCTGAGTTGGCAATATTTCTGGTGGAAGATATTCCATAGCTTTTTGTTTACATCTAGTTTTTGTTGTCCCATTACCTACTTTAGAGTAGGAAGGTCGATGAAAGGGCATCACTTCAGTGTAGTTCTTATAACCCACAGTCCTTAATTTTTTTTTCTTTTTTCTCTTATTTTTGGCAATATTTGAGAATTTATTATTCCCTATTCCCATTAGGAAACCATAATAGAGGGGAGAAGGGATGGAAGATACAATGGGAAGAGGCCATATTTTCTCTTCAGGGTATTATCAGAGAAGATATGAAAAAGATGTTTTGGACTAGGTATGCAGAATGAACTATAATTTTGAGAGTGAACAGGTGTTGATTTGTTTGGTCTGCCTAGGTACAAGGGTGGGCTAGTGTTTGGGAAATATGGGGAATGGAGATTGTGCATAATGATAGAAATGTATACAAAGAAGAGTATCAATATAAAATTTTAAAAATACACAGGAAAAACAAAAAATAATAATCATTACAAGCTTCTTAGATAATATACTATATTATGACAGATTATTTATAGATGATAAGCTATATTTCTAAAGAATGTTGATATAAAAATTTAAATAACATTGGAGAAAAAAATCATTCAGTAATAGCTCCAATAAATTATTCACTATGACCAAATTGGATTTATAAGCAGGATATAAGGATGACTGAACATTAGAAAAATCATTTAACAGAATTAATTACATTAAAAAATAAAAAATAAGGGCCTCTAGGTGGCACAGTGAAAAGAGTACTGGCCCTGGGTGAGGAGGACTTGAGTCCAAATATGACCTCAGACACTTGACAAACTTACTAGTTGTGTGACTTTGGGTAAGTCATTTAACCCCAATTGCCCTCCAAAAAATAAAGCAAAAAAAAATCTTCTCTAAATCATGATTATTTGACAAGACACAGAAAAAAAAGTCTTTGAAATATGGCATTACTCATCCTTAAAACCCTACAAAACATTTGAATAGAAGGCTCAGTTTTTGAATAGAATTAAGAATACATCTATTTGTCTATCTATCTATCTCTCTATACATACACACACAAAGGGTAGCATTCTATCAAATAGTGAAACAGTCGAAATATTCTTAATACATGTAGGAATAAAGCAAAGATACATTCTCCATTGCCAAAACCCAATTTCCCTCTCTTCATTATTTTTGTCTTTTTTTGGAGGGGAGAAGACAGGGCAATTGGGGTTAAGTGACTTGCCCAAGGTCACACAGCTAGTAAGTGTTTAAGGTCGAATTTGAACTCAGGTCCTCCTGATTCCAGGGCCAGTGTTCTATTCACTGCACCACCTAGCTGCCCCTCCCTCTCTTCTTTAACAGGCTTCTGGAAATTCTAGTGCTAGCCATAAGACAAAGGAAATTAAAGACCTAAGCACATGCAAGGATGAGAAAAGATACCAATTTGGTGTCAACGTGATCATTAATTTAGAATTCAAAATGGACTAGAAAAAGTTAAATGATGAAGGGGAAAACTGAAGGAAAACTAAGAGTACACGGCACTCTGACTGTGGACCTCCCTGGTTTCCCTTTTAGTCCCAGCTAAAATCCCACCTCCTATAGGAAGACTTCAGCAACCATTCTTATTCCAGTGTTTTCCCACTAATAATCATTTCCTGTTATCTTGCATAAAAACAGGGAGGCAAGTAAAAAACCTATACTTGATGGAAAATTAATAATGACATTATATATAATGAGTGGGTTCCAAAATTTAAAAAGAGAAAAAAATGAAAAAAGATGGTTATAATGAGCAAACAATCCCAAATATTTAAATATTGGCTACTCAAAGGGAAAGACCATAATTGGCAGCAGGAAACAGAGTAGTAATAACATTTTAATAAAGTGCAGAGACAAGTTGTGAAAAAGGTACAGAAGTAAACAGTGGTGTGGGGATAGGGAATGACATGGTGAAGGAAAGTGGGGAGGTGGAGAAGAGAATGGAGAGGGGAAGAGGCAGAGGATATTACTCTTGTCACCATGGATTAGATTTGGAAGCACTCAACAGCATGGACCAGATGGAGGGGGAAGAGTATTCTGGGAGGGCAGGAGTTTGAGATCTAAGTTTTACATAGTTTTTTTGTTGTTTTTATTTTTCTTTTTGGGGTGTGTGTGTGTGTGTGTGTGTGTGTGTGTGTGTGTGTGTGTGGTTTGTTTTTTTTTTTGAAACAGACCAAGTCCTATCTGTACCACTTTGGTGTTAGGTCATTAAAATATTACTTATCTGTAAAATGAGCTGGAGAAGGCAATGGCAAACAACTCCTGTATCTTTGCCAAGAAAACTCCAAATGGCCTCATGAAGAGTTGGACAGGATTGAAAAATGACTCAACAACAACAACAAGAACCCTGATCAGCAGTGCCTAGGTGGTTTCCTCTGATTTAGTACATATTACCAAGATGTGAGTTTTAGTTAATATATGATCCAGTTTGTAAATTATTCTCCTTTGATCTTTGGGACCATTTGTATGTGATTTGCAGGTTCTCTTTTGGGACCTTATTTCTTGCTATCGCCCCTTTAAACTTCCTCCTTATAAACTTAGTTATTATAACAACTAGAAATTGAGGGGGAGGATGTTAGGAGGGATTGGGGGGGGGGGGATTTAGGGGGAAGTGGTGACAGTGGTCAGGAGACCAGAACAAGATTTCATTTTAACACACTGCTAAAGCAATCCTCAGAGGAAAAATCATGCCTTTCAAAATAGACATTAATAAAATTAAAGAGAGAGGATTAATGAACATATCAGGCAATTTTCAAAAAGAAAATGAAAGAGAAACAAACTTTTAAAAAGCATGAGTGGAAATCTTAAAATTAAAAGAGAAATAGAAAAATACAAAACCATAGAGATGAAAGAATTACCAAGCACAGCTAGTAGTTGGAAAAGATGGAGGTAATTGGAAAAAAGATTTTCTATAATCTGACTAAAAAAAGGAGGAAGGGAAATCAGATTGCTAAAATAAAAATAATAAGGAAAATCATAGCAGAGGGGAAATAAGAATTGTCATAACTTATAATACACAATTACATGCTAGCACAACTGAGAAATACAAAGAAATGAAAGTTTATTTACCAAAATATAAAAAAAGAAAATTAATTGGACATGAAATCAAAGTCTTAAACCATCTAATGTAAAGACACAAAATTGAAATAGAGCTTTATAGGAACTACAAAAGAAAGAAAACTCTGCTCCTGATGGATTTATGAGTGAATATAATGAAACTTTTAAGAATTATTTACCACACTACAGAAATGAATTTAAGGGGTTGTTAGGTGGCAAAGTGAATAGAGCACCAGCCCTGGAGTCAGGAGGGGCTGAGTTCAAATTTGACCTCAGGCACTTAACACTTACTAGCCATATGATCTTGGGCAAGTCACTTAGCCCTAATTGCACTGCCTTGCCCCTCCAAAAGGTAAAAAAAAAAGAAATCAATTTCAAAAGGAAGACAGAAGGCAGCCTACAAAAATATTTTACATGTTAAAGATTACTGATTAAAAAAAAACTTGAAGAATAAAGCAAAGGAGAACTATAAATTATATGATTAAAGAATATTAAATAAAAAATTTAAATGAGCCCAACAAAAAGTCTGTACCACTGTCATCAAACTCAAATAGAAATGGGGCCACTAAACCATAATAAAGATCCCTACAGGTTGTATGGTTACCACATATTCATATTGCCTATATTCTATTTTTATTTTGTTTATATGGTATTTACATTACTTATATTTTATTTAATCCTTTTATTATATTAATATTATTTATATTTCTAAATTACAGTTTATTCTTGCTCAGACTGCACAGTCTTTCAGGCAACAACCATGTGTTTGATAACTCTGTTCTGTAGTAGTATCTTCAAGAAATTATTTACTGTGAAAAACTTGGATTTACACAAGAGGTACAAGGATGAATTCACATTAGCAAGTTTTTTAGCATAGTTCATCATATTAATAAAACAAAACTCCACATTTAAAACACATAAGTTACATAAAATGATACAACTATAAGTGATGAATTATTAGTGTGATCCTTAATGCATAATAATACATAAGCTATGGAACAAATTATAGAAAAATAATTATATGAAAAAGGATAGTAATGACACAATACCCAAATTTCTAGGATATAGCTAAATCAGTCCTCAGAAAGAGAAAAAAAGTTATCTCTCTGAAAACATATACTAATAAAATAAAAAATATATAGACGAATAACGAACTGAGCCAGCCTTGCAATAACACAAAAATTAACAAGCTAAAATAAGGACAAAGGAGGGAATTTGAAATATCAGAGGAGAAATAGATAAAATACAAAAGAAAATGTGAAAGAGTTCTAATACAGAGCTAAAGTTTCTTTGAAAATATATACATAGGGGCAGCTAGGTGGTGCAGTGAATAGAGAACCAGCCCTGGAGTCAGGAGGACCTGAGTTCATATCTGACCTCAGACACTTAACACTAGCCATGGGACCTTGGGCAAGTCTCTTAACTCCAACTGCCCTGCCTTACCCCCGACAAAAAGATTTTAAAAAATGAAAAAATAAAATATTTGCATAATTAAAATCTAATCCTAAAGACAAAGGAGGGAAATAAAATGGTCAAAAATGGAACATGAAGAGGGCAAAAATCAGAAAAGAGAAATAGAGAATATTGTTAGTATACAAAATTCTATGTCAGCACCACCAAGAATTTAAAAGAAATGGAGGCTCAGTTTCAAAAAATATATAAAATAGAATTAATAGTGTTACTAATAATGATATAACAATAAACACAAAATAAAATAATTTCATTCATAATAATCAAAACAAGATCTTCATGTAAGAAAATGAAACTATATAAACTTTAAAGGAACTGGCTGGGGGAATCCTACTATAGATGGATATATACTTTGAAAAGAATAAGTAATCCTATTACAGTTTTTTTCCTAAAAAACTGTGAAAAAAACTATCTACAAAACCTTTTTATGAGATAGAGTTCTCTCCCCAAAATAAGAGGCTGGAGAAGAATTTTTTAAAAAGGGGAAATTATGACAAGGGGGTGGTGAAGTGAGATAAGGGGCTAAGAAATGTCCTCATATGCCAGGAGTATTTCCAGCTTCAGGTATTCAGTGGCTTTTTGTTTATCTCCACTATTTTTTGCATTTATTTTTCATCTTACCTGTTTAGAGAGGTAAGTGAAAGAAACTGCCTTCAATGTAGTTCTAATAATCTAACATCTTTAGAATTTTTTTTCTCAGGGTAGTGAGTAGTCGCAAATTTATTATTCCCCATTCTTAAGAAACCATAATGGGGGTGGGGTTTAGGGAAGAAGGGATAGGGGAGGCAATGGGAAGGAAATATATTTTATCCTCAGAGCTCATTGAGAAAAGATATATTGGACTAGAAGAGAAAGATGAGCCATACTTTTGAGACTCTGAAAAGGTGTTGATTTGCCTGGTTTGACTATACTTGTTATAAGGTAGGGCTGGTGTTTGGTAAGCATAGGAAAGGGGAATTGTTTATAGTGATAGAGGTGCTTAAAAGGAAGAGAATATCACTATAACATTTAAAAAATACACAGAAGAAAACAGAAATTTTAGGGGTAGCTAAAAAATAGAATAATCATATTATTTGCTTAATAGATTATATATTCTACATGTAACAAGTTATATATAGATGGTACTCTATTTCTAGAGAATGTTGATATAAAAATTTAAGTAATAGTGGCAAAAAGGCTGAAGCAGTATATCTAATAAATTATTTGACAAATTAGATTCATAGGAGGGATATAAGGATGACAACATTAGGAAAATAATTTAACATAGTTATATTAAAAACAAAAACACCAGCTATAAATCAAATGATTATTTGACAAGAAATAGAAAAAGCATTTGAAAAGCTATAATACTCATTTATCCTGAAAACCTTATACAACTTAGTAAGAGAAGCAACATTTTTCAATCTAATAAAGAATATATCTACATCTTTCTATTTATATATGCAAACACATACATATTATATATCTCAAAACAAAAAGTAGCATTATTTTAAAAGTTAAAATACAAAGTATTCCTAATGCATGCATGAATAAAGGAAAGATGTATTCCCAACCCACACCCCACCAATTTCCAATCTTATTTGATATAATTCTGGAAACGCTAGTGCTAGCAATAAGACAAAAGAAATAATTGAAGACCTCAACATCTGCAAGGAGGAGACAAAATTATACCTATTTAGTGACAATATGTTGTTAACTTAGAATTTAAAATTCAACATGAACAGGAAAAAGATAAGTGATTCAGGGGGAAAATTAAGGAAGACTTCTTGGAAAGGAGAACAATGAAAGAAAATGACCAAAAATTAGGTATAAGTGGAAAAGGACAGTAAAGATGCTGAACTATATTTAGTATGGAAGGGCAAAGAGAATAGACAGCAGTGGAGGAGAAATAGAGACAGACAGATGGATAGAGAAATTGGTAGAATGAAATGTAAATATACACAAATTCACAGAACATAGGACACAGGTTATGGGGTAGACCAGCATGCATCCAAACATTAAGAGCTGAACTAATTGCAAGTATGAGTACTGACTTGAGAGGGGAAGCAGACAAAACTTAATGTTAAAACAAATGATGGAAAACGCATGACTAATGACCAAAATTTACATTTGAATGGTTTAAATAATGCAGCAAAATGAAAGAGTAAATGGAAATAAATACCTGACAATATATTGTATAAATAAAAAATCTAAAAATCTAATACATAATAAAAATGAGATGTTAGAACAAAATTTGCTAAAAACATTATGTAACTCAAAAAATACAAGAAGAAAAGGCAGGAGTTGCAACCAGGGTATCAGAGAAACAAATATAAAAAAATAATGATCCATAATATCCAGAGAGAGAAACACAGAAACAAGTGTCCTCTTAATGGAACCAAAGTCAATGAAGTAATATCAATACTAAATTTATTGAAAAGAATCTTGGTGTGTTTGACACCTCTGGTATCCAGTTATATATTCAAGAAATTATTTACCATGACAAAGTTAAATTTATATGAGAAAAACAAGGATAACTTAATATTAAAAACCATTTCACATGATTCATCATATTTAAAAACCACCTGCAAAACACATGATTATATGACAAAATATATACAAATAGAGACCTACATGATGAATTATTTTTTTAACAAATGCTTTATTAACTTCTTGTTTACATCATTCATTTCCGCCAGATTTTAAGTTACAATTTTCCCCCATTTTCCCCTACCCATCACCCCAGAATAGCAGTCCCACAAGATATCCCCTCATTCAATCTGCTTTCTCCCATATCATCTCCCATACCCCCTTCAACTTTTCCATTAGAGGAAGGTGAATCTTTGTCTCCCAATGCCTGCACATCTTATCTCCCAATTACAAGCAAAAGGGTATTAATAATAGTATTTA